>JAQGCP010001835.1:0-11524 GCA_034699885.1 Acrobeloides thornei | reverse complement strand
GATTGCGCGCATTCCCGAAGCGTGAAAATGCTTCCTTGACCCTGATTCAGGGAAATGAGTGTTTTTTATTGAAGCGAGAATATGAAAATTTTGGAATTTTCTTCTAAAATCATCATTCTAAGGGTTATTTTATGCGAGAAATCGATTATGCGCATCCCCGAAGCGTTGCGGTAGAAACAAATTTTTCAAGGATGATGGTGAAGGATGCATTTTGACGATGATTTTAGAAGAAAAATCCAAAATTTTCATATTTTCGCTTCAATACACACATCTTTTTCCTGAATCGGGGTCAAGGAAGCATTTTCACGTTTCGGGAATGCGCGCAATCGATTTTTCGTCTAGAAATTACTCTAAAAAGTCGATTTTTAGAAGAAAATTGGAAAAAAAAATTTTTTTGAAAAAAAATCACGTGGGTGGCCCCCCCCCATGTAGATGAGCTCCAAAAAACCTATGGGTTTTTCGATTCGGGGAATCCAAAAAATGCACTGTCTGAAAATTTTGTCTTGAACTATATCGACTAGCACTTGACTCAAAAATGTGTTTCGAACGCCCAGTATCCATGTAACCCATGACTTTGCCGTTATTGGTCTTCTCCCAAATGGCCCTCTTTAGGGCCACAGGGGTGAAGTTTGCTACTCATAGTGGTGCCCCTAGAGACTCCTCTACCATATTTGGCTAAGGGGTAAGCTGAGCGCAACCAAAAATAGAATTATTGGCTCATAAAACCATCGCCAATCGATTCGCCATCGCCAATCGATTCGCCATCGCCGAAAACCCCCGATTACAAACTTTCACGCTAAATTGGCATCAATTTGACATAAAAACCATCTTTTTGAGCCAAGGTGCTAGTCGATATAGGGTCACGAAAAAATTTTCAAACAATGCATTTTTTCAATTTCCCGCATCGAAAACCCATAGAGGGTTTTTTAGACAGTTTTATGAAAAAAATTTTTGGGAAAAATAGCCCTGTCATTTGTGGCAGTTAATGCCTAAGTAGTACCCAAAAATTATTTAGAAAAGATATCTTTGATGAAGATACCGATATGGATTTGATCAATGAAGGTGCTGCGCTACAATACTTCTATAATTTGGCACTCTGTTCTGGGATTACTATGAACGAAATAAAGGCAGCAAAAAGAAAAGTTGATAAGAAAGATGTTGGAGAACTTAAAGACAGCTATGAACCGAGTCCACAAGAAATTTTTAGTTATAAAAGTTTCCGAGAACTAGATCTTGAAGATGTAATATTATATGGGGTTGGGGGGGGCATTTCAAGGTGCGATTTTTGATAAAATCCCAAAAAATAGTCATTTTTAGTGATTTTCAAATCAATTTTA
Organism: Acrobeloides thornei; assembly: GCA_034699885.1. Classification (NCBI taxonomy): domain Eukaryota; kingdom Metazoa; phylum Nematoda; class Chromadorea; order Rhabditida; family Cephalobidae; genus Acrobeloides; species Acrobeloides thornei. Next base: position 10,187 of record JAQGCP010001835.1, on the reverse strand, counting down.
GACCCTTTCCGAAAGTTAGAGTGGCATTTTTTTGAACGAAACTCATGTGTTTTCGTGCCAATATACAGACTTTTCAAAAAATCGTGGTTTTCAACGATGTAACTTAATGAGAAAAATTTTGTATCTAACTATAGAAGTCGGTTTTTGACAAAAATTTTCGACCTTACTAGGGTTTTCCTAGACGGGGAATCGATTGCGCGCATTTTCGATGCATGAAAAATTCATCTGACCACGAAGTAAGCGATTTTCGTTAGGAAACCTTTTTTGGGAGTATACCCCTGTAGAGGTGCCTTCCAGTGGTCAAAATCGAAAATTCTTTCACAACAACGGGTCAAAAATGTCAACCTTTGTCACAAACTCGATCCAAAATCAGGGTATGCTTCAAATATTGGAGTATAACTTTTTATTAGAGCGAAAACTTTATGTAGATGTCTAGATAAAAGTTGTAGCGCAGATTTTCAGCTTTAAAATGAGTGGCCAACGAGCTTTCAATTCAATTCCTACGCGGAGTTATGGCCTTAACAAGAGGATGACACATTTTCAAGGGTACTCTCTTAAAGGGAGCCACCTAGACTCAAAAAGTTGATTTTTTTCGGAAAACTTTTGGCGGGATCTTGTTCAGCATAAAAAATACCGTGGTTACAACCGGTACAGGAAGTGATATCAAAAAAGGATTTCTAGTTTCAAAATACAAAAGAAACAAAACCGCATCTTGAAGTGGGCTCCCAGGGTGTCCCAGTAGGTTGGACTATCATTGATTTAAGGGTTTCTCGTCATACAATTGGTCATTTTCGATGCGGTTTTTTATAGGAGAGAGCTCAGATGATTCTGCTTCAGACTCTATAAAAATATTAAAAATTCGTGTTTTCTGATATGCGAATTTTTCAAGCAACTTTTCTCCGTCTTCCCAATAAGGTAGAGAGTTGATTTGAACATAATCTGATAGCTTAGTGATGCCCCAACAACGTAAAAAAACCGTATCAAAAAATCTTTTAACAGTGATGAGAAATAGAGTTGTCAAAATTAAGAAAAAAAATGATAAAGAATTTAAGGTTGGGGCTTAGTGGCGCAGTAGGTTGCGTGTTTGGCTGTTGCTTGAGGTCATGGGTTCGATACCCGGCCTCGTCGCTTGGCTTTTGCCCAAAATCAGTGATGAGAAATAGAATTGTCAAAATTGAGACCAATTTTTTGGGCAAAAACCAAGCGACGAAGCTGGGTATTGAACCTACGACCTTTTGGGCAACCGATTGGATGATGAGAAACCCTCAAACCAATGATAATCCCAACCTACTGGGATACCATGTATTTATATTGCTTATTTCAGCCTCATGTGAATGATAATATCCAACGTGGAGCCTTCATTAATACCAATTTTGCACGACCTTCAATCGCGTCGACGTCAGCAAATGAAAATTCGGAAAATAGGATAGAAAATACTGGATTTTATATTAAGTCGTATTTAGTGGGTGATGTGAAATTTTTACAAGGTTTAATCGGATTCCTGAAAATTTTATTGTATTTCGACAATTTTAGACAAGTTCCGTGAATGTATCGATAGCTTGAAAGAAGCCCATAAGAACGATGAGCATATTAAATCATTGATGAATCAAGAAGAGGCTCGTCAAAAGCGTAACTTGTTCTCCAACGTAGACGTAAATTTCTATAGATGTATCTCAATTCAAAAAGTTTTTAGGACTTTGATGCTAAAACCATTGGCACAAGTTCCAACCGAGTAAGCTATTTTGTAACAAATTTATTTTAGACTTACAGGGTGTCCTACGTAACGTTACACTAACTTTCATCGAACATATCTTTTGATCCATAAAAGATTTTTCGATGCGGTTTTTTAAAAAATGCAGACAAGGACAACTTATAGAAGACACCATCGAAATTTGGTATCTTCTATAAGTTGTCCAGAATTGTCTTGTCTCCATTAAAAAAAATTCGCATCGAAAAATCTTTTATGGATCAAAAGATATGTTCGATCAAAGTTAGTATAACGTTACGTGGGACACCCTGTATTTATAGGACCCGAATGTGCCGTTTACTTCAAGAGCTTCTGTGAATACACAGAACCAAAGTATTCCTATTCAGCTAGCTATTGATAATATTTATCTCGAATGCCATGGTCACGATTTTATTAAAGGGACAGAATTCTCATTTGCTAAAGATGATCATCATCAGCTATATGAAAAAATAAAAACAGTAAGGCAGGATTTATACTTCCGTCGCGACGCGTCGCAGAGCAATTACGTTTATAGTACGAACAATTTTTCCAATGTCGTTTATAGTTACTGTCGCGCGACGCAACACAAGGCCGAGTGGTAAAAAGTTGGCTCCAAGTGGGATTCGAACCCGCGATCTTGTGACTATTAAGCCGCTGCTTTGTCACTGCATCACCAAGGTTTGTTGATGGAGAAACGTCTTTTCAAACCAAGTACTAGTGCTTAAAAAAAATTTAAAATTTATACTGTCGCGCGACAAACTATAAATGCCAACTCGCGACACAAAAATGCACTGTCGCGACGTGACGGAAGTATAAATCCTGCCTAATAGAGCAAAATTAAACATAAATACATATTGAATTTTCTAGGCGTATGGAGAAATTTATGCTTTAGTATTTTTATTTTTCATCCAAAATGGTGTTATGATCAACGAAGAAGGAAATATAGTTCCTGAATATGAGCATCTACTTAAATATTTCAATGTTTTGCTCGATAAAATCAAAAATGGCATTGCCGAGCATCAAGTTTATAAAATACCGAAAGAAAAAGAGAGATGCAAGAAGTTCCTTTCCTTAAAATATGTTAAAGAGATGTTCGAATATTTTGAATATGAAGAATTCATTGATGATGAAAATAAGAATGTGAGTTATTTTCTTGATTTTTTCCTGCCTCTCTCTCTCTCTACTCTCAAATTACTGGGGCTTTTTTGCGCATGCCCAACGCCCTGGGGCCAGGGGATTCAACATGCTCAAGGCTTCGGAAACAGAACTTAGACGCTCTGGGCCCAACGTTGTTTAACTTGCAAGATCGGACGGCCCACTGGTATATCAAGAGAACTATGCCTCTCCTTGATTATAATTCTGAAAATAGGGGGTCAAGTCCTCAATGCCCTTGATAATTTTCGTGGAGAGTCGCAAAAGTTTGTTGGACTGTCCGGTTTTGAACCTTCACCGTTGGTTTCTGCTTTCCATTTGAGCGTTGATGCTTAACCCATTGCTCTATTGCTCTTTTTTTCTTCTTCGCCACTCAGCCACGTGGGCTTTTTAATATATATGATTAAATTTCTTGCGTAAAACTGTGGAGGCTCGTCGATTTTGGTCCTAATACTTTAAATTTAGTACCTCATATCTGGTTACTCTAGTCTTAAGCCGAGACTAGACGAGATTGAAGTATTTTGCGACCTTTTAAATGTGATTGGCCCTTTACGAGTCTATACTAGACTTAAAGGCTTAACACTAGTCGAGGATTGTTCGAATGAAGATTTCTTAGCTATGAGATTACCTCAACCATTTTTCATACAGGTAATGATCCATTTTGTACGACATTTATTATTTTTTAGGACTCATTTGCAAACTATGGAAGTTTACCAATTAATCAACTTAAAACATGTCCCAAAAAGATTAAGAAAACCATATTCTCCGGATATGTACTTCTTTGCATAAATGTTAATAATATGATAACGTATCAGGTAACTTATGGCGGTATCCCACTTCATTCAATGGATACTTCATTCTTCAAGAACACCATCTAATAAGGACATTTCATTGAGAAAAAATTCAATTTTTGAACAAAAATTCGATTTTGAGAAAAATTTCACTTCACCCAAGGGACACTTTGTCCAATGAGACACATTAGTACAATGAGGGCACTTCATCCAAAAGACGGAGTCCATTGGATGAAGTGTCCTTGTTGGATGAATTGTCCATCGGGCGATTTGTCCATTGGATGAAGTGGAATACCGCCAACTTTATTCAACACTTTTTATTGTTAATTTTAAATTTTTAGGGTGTTTTTAACTCGGTGCAGCCTGTTTCATCAGTTATTGATAATATAAAGCAAGCGATACATAGAGATCTCGGAGAAGATATCCACGAAGTTCTACTTAGAAGTGAAGAAAATGGAGAACCTTTAATGGTCGAACAGAAACTTTCAGAACATGGTCTACTGCCGGCAGCATTCCTTTATGCGACTTTCTATTTATAAGTGCACTCAAAAAAGCATTTGCCCTACACTTTCCGATTAACTCATTACACTTTCAAACTACAAAATAATGATTTTTATGGCGAAAAATTTATTGAAATAGGTTTTGATTTCGATTTTTAGCTCAAAAATACGAAAAAGATGAGTTATTCGGGTTTCTACCCCAGTATTTTTTCTATAGTTTGTGCCCAAAATTGCTGATTTTTTGTTCTCGGGGGTTTTTGACCATGGCGATCACGAATCCGAAGGAATTTTTTAATTTGGGCCACTGTAAGGTCCCCTTCTGGATGGAGATTCGTGATTTTTTGATGAATTTTCGACCTGAAAAATATTTTTCTAAAAAAGACTACTCTAGTGATAATTTTATGCGGGGAATCGATTGCGCACATTCACAAAGCTTGAAAAGGCTTCATTGACTCTGATCCTGGAAAATTAAAGTGTGTATTGAAACTAAGATGATAAAACAATTCAGTTTTTTACCAGAAAACCGACTATCCAGGGTTTATCAATGCGAAAAATCTATTGCGCGCATTTTCGAACCGTGAAAATATTACTCAACCCTGATTCAGGGAAAGTAGCGGTGTATTGAAGAAAATTGACGTATCCAATGCTAGAACGCAGATTTTGACCCTGAATCAGGGTCAAGTAATTATTTTCACGGTTTAGAATTGTGCACAATCGATTTTTCCATGGCCCAATTCCTAGTTAGTCGGTTTTCCGGATTTTTTTAATCATTTTCGCTTCAATACACACCTTAATTTCTCTGAATCAGGGTCAGTGAATCATTTTCAAGCTTCGAGAATATGCGTAATCGATTCCCGCATAAAATTACCCCTAGAGGGGTCTTATATAGAAAAAATTTTGTGTCGAAAATTCATTAAAAATTACGAAAAGTGCAATTGAGTTATTAATTTGAGCCACAAAAATCATTATTTTTTTAGTATGGTATTTGATTATTAAAAAAATTTTGATATAAAAAAATTATTTCAAAATGTATTTTTTTTAATTAAATGTATAATCATCAAACGAGCTGCAACTTGTGACCAAAAATCGAAGAAGACCATGTTTCGATCTTCGAATTCAATTTTAAATATTTCATCTTCAGGATAACGTTTTCACGCATCGAGAGTGCGTTTTTTGGATTCCTCGCATAAAATTACCCATATAGGGGTAATTCTTCGAAATTTATTGAATAAATTTCTACCGTCGTTGAGGTCATCTAAGTTACAGTAGTACCCATCATATCATTTTTTAAATCAAACGTGCTCATCCAACTGCACAGTTTAAAAAATTTCAAAACGTAGTAAGATAACAAATACAAAAGGGGTAGTTTCAAAACCTTTAAATAACAAACAAAAATATAACAACTTTTATTTTCTAAATGCAATTATAGAAACAAAATATCAAATTAATGATCAGAGGTAGCTAGTTGTATCATAAATTTTCAGGCGATCAGAGTCAACAGATTAAGCTATCTCCGAAATATCACATTTATTTAGGAAAGTGTCAAAACTATAGCATAAATGGCACAAAATAAATATAGAAATGGGGAACAATGTTTAACGAAGAAAATTATAAGCCAAATACAATATACCTGTAACAAAGAATAAGATTAGATAATAGTTACAGAATATAAGAGTGCAGTATTAGAGATTTACGGCAAATCTTGATTCTTTTTCAAAGTCAAACCACCAGATCCATCATCCAAGGATTTACGATTATTCTTCAACTGACCTCCAAAGAAAGTAGGCGGCAAAAGCGGCGGCGTCTTCGGTCGAGTGGCGTCCAAGAAGTCAAAAATATCATCTGAATTAATGTCGGGTTCAGCGAACGAAGTCAATGGAGGACTGCTACTGAAATTGTTCATAGGAAGAAACGGATTTGTTGCTGAATCGGGCGGTAATTCAGTCATTTCGCTGAAAAATTTGATATTTAAATTAACCAGCCAAAAAATGAAATAAAAAATAACGGCTAGTTGGGTTTAGAGATCACTCTGAAATCAACTGAAATCGCTCTAAATCGACTCAATTTGAGTCGAAAAACAATATTAGCGCAAAAAAATGGGAACCGATTCGATTTTCGGAGTGCAAAAAACTTAGTCCACCTTTTCACCCGGATTCTTGTAATGATCCAAATTGTGCAGTAGTTCGAAAGGTCGAGAGTTCGAATTCAGGTCAGTGAACTAAGTTTTTTACAACCCGAAAATCGACTCTGTTCCCATTTTTTCGCGCTAATATTGCTTTTTTCGGCTCAAATTAAGTAGATTTAGAGAGATTACAGTCAATTCTAGAGTGGTCGCTAAACCCAACTCTTACCAAAATAACAATTAGAAAAAAATTACATAACTCACCTTATCTTTTTCTCCAAATCACGAAGACTACGCAAACTAGTTTTTGGCGTCGATCCATAGTTGAAAGTGAAAATACGCGACGATTTAGGAGTCGTCGGATAGCTTCCTTGATCCGAAACATTGAGAATGTTGAACGCTTCACTAAGTCCAGATGGTGTAGAAAGCATAGACAACGGCGACTTCACAGAAGACGATGTATACGATGACTGAGGCGAAAACGGCGTCTGTGGAGAAAACGGCGTCGCATGAACGTGCGGCAAGAACGAGTGATGATACGGTGAAAGCGTCGGTTGATGAAAGCCTGACGATGTTGAAGTCGACGAATAAACATGACGTTGTTGTGGCGAATTCGCTGAAAAACGAGAACATAGGAAAAGTCGTGAAAACAGTGGCGTAGTTGAAAGTGAAAACACACGACGATTTTGGAGAAAAATCGTAATTTTTATAAGCCTAGGTATACCCAAAACTACGAAAAATGGAAATTTTTTCTTAACATTCCCATTTATATTTTTGCCTAAAATTTTTGAAATTTTTTCGCCAAAAATGACCAAATTTTCACTAAAAATGCCCAAAATTTTCCATTTTTTTAATCAAATTCAACATTCGTCAAAAATCGTAATTTTCGGCAAAAAAACAGTGTTTTCAAAAAAATTTTCGTCTGCGGCGCTGTTTGTTTGTTTTAACCTAAGGATCTCGCCAAAATTATCCATTTTCAACAAAAAAATTTAACATTTTTTCATAAAATCGCAATTCTCTGATCATTTTCAGCTAATAAACATGTATTTTGAAACAATTTTTTAAACGAAAACTAACACATACGCATAGAGCGACGGTTATTCTTTAAACGCAAAGTACCATTAATAATAGCAAGCTCCATAAGTTGCTTTTTCTTGAAGGCATCAATTCCATCTGGCTGAAAAAATGAGTTAAAAATTTCAAACCTCAAAATATAGGTTGTTCCATAATTTTCCGGATTGTTTACATTTTTATCAAAAAATTTTTTTCTAAAAATGACCCCATATAGGAATAATTTTATGCGGAGAATCGATTGAACGCATTCCCAAAGCTTGAAAATGCTTGTTTGACCTTGATTCAGAGAATGGGGTAGGTGTATTGAAGCAAAAATTAACTAAAATTGGGATTTTCGTCGGAAAACCAACTGTCTAGGGGTTTTTCTAGGCGGGGAATCGATTGCGCACATTTTAAAATCATTAAAAAATTTCCCTGGCACTTATTTAAGCAATTTTCGTCATAAAACCTTTTTAAAGAGTATACCCTATGTAGGAATACGAAAATCGCTTAAATAAGTATAAGGAAGATTTTTTAATGATTTGAAAATGCGTGCAATCGATTCTCCGCCCAGAAAAACCCCGGGATAATTTTGATTCTCGATTTTTGATGAATTATAGCTGCAAAATAACATTGCCAATGTGTTCCTCGTAGGAAATTACCCTTGGAGGATATTTTTCCATAAAATTTTGTTCAAAAAGTATCAGTTTTTGGAATCCTGTTGACTGCGTCTACCTACCCACGATGAAGAGCTCCAAATTTTTCGGTCAAAATTCGTGTAAAAAATCTGGAAAATTATGAAACAAATCAATTACCGGAATCACAAGCAAATCTTTAACGGTTTTAACTGCATTTTCCAACTTGATTTTGGCACGATTCGGGGTGTCTTCGCATTCGATCAACACGTGGAGAGGCTCATGCAAATGAGCCCAATCAGGGCGTTCGCGGTTTAATTCTTCCTAAAAATTGAGATCAAAGAAGAGTCAATCAGAAAAAATGTCTGAAAAAGTCCAAAAAGATCCCACCTTTTTCTGATCGCGAAGCGATCCACGTCCACGGATCTGAATCTTTGTGTTTGTTGCCAATTCCAGCTCTTTGGCTGTCAATCCACGAGGTCCCAAGATACGGCCGACAAAGTTATACTAAAGTTATACGCATTAGAAAAATTTATATAAACAAAAAACCTCACTTGTTTTGGTTCAGTTGGAATAAGAACCTTTTCTTGCATTAGAATCTTATCACCTTCTGGCTCGGGAAGTTCGATTTCACAATTCTTCAAGTCGCTCTTGAACAAATCAGCTCGAATTCGAGCGATTTCTAAACAATGTAAGAATAAAAAATCAAAACTTTATTAGAGATTTCCCCCAAAACCGAAATTTTTTTTTGATTTTCGCAAAAAAATCATATGGTATAAAAACTAACCCATATCCAATAAACGAAGTGTATGCGGAAAGGCAACTTGATTATTAACCATGAGCACTTCTTTTTCCATCAAAAGTTTGCACAAATAACTTGTGTTTGGATTGTTAATGAAGTCAGACATTTTGTTATCAGCAAGTTAACAAGTAAAAACTGAGCTAAAATTTTAAAGTTGTAAAAACGAATTTCTCATTAAAACGAAGACGCATTAAAGGGGGTGCAGATCGAGGCCCGATCTTGGTCGGAAAAATTTTAAAAAAAAAAGACTTTTTAGGAATAATTTTATGCGGGAGAATCGATTGCAACCATTTTCAGAGCGTGAAAACGCTTTCCTGACCCTGATTCAAGCAATTTTAGGGCATTTTTTGGCAATAGGAACGAATGCACCGCACACTCTTTTGAGGAACGAGCGCATAGTTTTTTGTTTTTGAAATAATTCAAAATTGACGTGGCGAATTCCGATGATTTAGGTGTCATTTTAAAGCTGGCAATCGTAGCAATCCAACGACGCCAAGATCATAACGTATCTCTTTGTGGTTGCTGAGATATTTGATAAAATGTGAAAATCGACATTTTTCTCAGCAACCATAAAGAGATATGCCATAATCTTGGCGTCGTTGGATTGCTACGATTGCCAGCTTTAAAATGACATCAAAATCATCGGAATTCGCCACGTCAATTTTGAATTATTTCAAAAACAAAAAACTGTGTGCTCGTTTCTCAAAAAAGTGTGCGGGGCATTCGTTCCTATTGCCATTTTTTTCTATTTTACCCGTAAAATTCATTTAAAAAAATTTCCGACCGAGATTGGGTCTCGATCTGCACCCCCTTTTAAAGAAAAGATGAAAGATAAATTGAAAAAAGATAAACAGAAAGATAAATTTATATTTTGTTGTGAAAAAGATTAACGAGTTTTTGCGTGTTAAGAAGAAAAATAAAGGATGTTTTTAATCAGCGTTAAAAATTTCACTTTTGTGCGACAAAAATCTTTTTTTTGCGACTCTGCACTTTTGTGCGACAAAATTAAATTTTCAGCAAACTCACAGCAACAATATTCTGTAAAAAGTGTTGTTAAAAAGTGAATTGTGGTCGGATACATTGTCACCATAAAAGGTCGTTTTATGTTTCGAAACTTTTTATGTTTTTGAGGATTTCTCCGGAAATACAAAGCCAATCCTGATGTCGTTTTAGTGTGGTAGAAAACTGGATTTCGTAGTAATCGAATGACACCAAAATCACGCCATAACTCTTTCTGGTTGAGGAGTTATTGCATAATTAGTATAAAAAATGTCAGTTTTTTTAGTCGGCGCCAATTCCCATTGTTTAGGCTGCGGTCAAGCATGTTGAAAAAGTTGTTGAAAAGTTATTGAAAAGTTGTCGAAAAGTTATTGAAAAATGTGCAAAAAAATTATGCTCCAAGCGGG
>JAQGCP010001834.1:0-11524 GCA_034699885.1 Acrobeloides thornei | reverse complement strand
ATAGGCTTAGGCATAAGCCTAGGCTTAGGAATAGTCCTAGGCTTAGGCCTAGACTTAGGCTTAAGCCTAGGCTTAGGTTTAGGCCTAGGAATAGTCCTAGGTTTAGGCCTAGACTTAGGCCTAAAAATTTGAAATTTTTCATTGGATACATAAAAATTTCATTGGATACATAAAGTTTCATTGGATACCTAAAGGTTTATTGGATACCTATTCTCTACTAGCACCGGCATGCCCCCACTAGATACGCCAATGAGAGAGACCCAAAGCAGAAAACTTTATATGAAAAATTGAGTTTTAACTCCGGTCGAACTGTTGTCATTCACTTATTACAAACTTGTGTTCGCCCTCTTATCAGTCTGTTTATACAAATTTTTAGTTATGTGAAACTCTAGGCTGGCCATCTGTTTATTATACACTTGCTGGGGCTACTGTAATTTTGTTTATTTTATGGCATTTATTTTATCTGGATAAGCCAAATAGTCATAGTTTTGTATCGCTTAAAGAGCTTGATAAAATTCACAAGGATAAGAGTCAAGCACATATCAATATGGATAGTTTTGTGCCATATTGGGTAAGAAGCTCTAGAGTGGGGTGGGATGCAGTAACGCAAAGAAGAAGGGGAGCTTCTCCACCAAATCCGAAAAAATGAAAAATTTTTACTAATGAACACCCTGTACAGATTTTTTTTATACTAAAGGCATCCTATACAAAAAAGTGATTTTTTTAGTACAAAAAAATATTTTTCCCACCCTGTACCCCATCCCAATTCTAGAGTCTGTCTGTAAAGCTAGTCAAAAAATTTTTATAGGAAATATGTAAAAACCCTGTAATACTAACAATTTGGTTCAATGCCTTAGCCGATATAGGTACCTCGATATTTATCTTTATGTATGCTCCTACCTATTTTAACAATGTCCTTAAATTTGGCATAGCTGAAACAGGGCTCTTGGGAATTCTTCCAGCATTCTTTAACATGGCGGCAAAATTGTCTAGTGGTTATGCTAGTGATATGTGGAGCTGTAGAAATGAAAAAGTCAAATTAATAGCATTTAACTCACTTGCTTTAGTAGTACCTGGGATATTATTTTTTGCTCTTGGTTATGTGCCTAATCATAGTCCTTGGCTTGGATTTTGGATGACAGTGGCAATAGAGTGTACCCTAGGTGCAAATTGCGGTGGTTTTTATAAATGTGCTACTTTAGTTTCTAGGTATAAATTTGCATTTGGATTATAGATGAATAGGGGGTCGTAAACCTCATCGCGCGGCGCGAGGGGTCTAAAGGAAATTTTTGCCTTTCGGTCCCCCCCCCCCATTTTTCGGAGCCCTCGCGGAGCAGGGGGTCGTAATTACGACCCCCTATTCAAGGATGATTTGGATCCTTATAACAAATAGTAAAAAAAGTTGAAACCTTCTCTACCCTTAGAATCTGGGGTCTGGTCAATCTACCGTATTTACTTTAATAGAAGCACCCCCTAACTTCCAACTTCTAAGCTCTCTAGAAAAAAATCTACAGGTTTTCATGAAAAGTAATGTTCACAAAAGTTGTATAAGGTATGCTCTACAACTTTTGTGAACATCACTTTTCATGGAAACCTGTAGATTTTCTTTTAGAGAGCTTAGAAGTTGAAAGTTAGGGGGTGCTTCTATTAAAGTAAATACGGTATGCCTGGTCTCATGGTTGTTTAGGGCACTTATCTCCGAAACCTCTATGTGACCTGATCTTGTTTCACAAACTTTCCTGGGAACAGTGGTATAAGGAGAACAAGGCATTTTTGACTAAAATTCTATAGGAAAAAATGAGATTTTACCTATTTGCCCCCAAACCAAATCTTGGATCCGCTACTGAATGCAATAATACATTTTTAGACAATACAGTCACTTTGTAATTGCCAATATCCAGTTTATTAAATGCATAACTTTATTTGCAGCACCCGCGTTAGTAGCAATTTTTGTCGAAGATGATTCATCTAAGGAGCAATGGCGAAATGTTTTCATTGTTTTTGGAATTGTATTAATAATTGTAAGGCATATCGAACTATAACTCGTACTAATTAACTTTTAGGCAAATATTCTATTTTGCTTCTTGGCAACTGACAAGCCCGCCAAATTTACAACAATCACTCATAAATCTAATGTTATAAAAGATAAAGAAACATCGATATAGAATTTTTATTTGTACACATAAACAATACTTCGCAAAAAATTTAACCGATTTTTTTAATCACAAACTCTTCTTTCAAAATAGTTCAGCGAGTTATTTTGAAAGAGCAGGTACTGATAAAACTTGAGGATTTATATCATTTGAGCGTACTCTTATTGTTTTATAATTGATCAGTCTTTTTAATTCATTCTTAAGCTCGTTATGCAAACTTAAATAAACAATGCTGTTAGTAAATCCAGCGCATAACAAGCAAAAGCTATAAAACGGCCCAAGTTTTTGAAATAACATAAATCCACAAGCCGTCATTATGCCCATTACAGCACTAGGAATCATCAAAAAGATTGTTGAATTTAAAAGGACGCCTATGGAAAGGCGATTTGCCTAAAATTATGATTTTCAACATTAATTCCATAAGTCTACCTTCTCCCACCCACACTTGGGCCATTTTCCAAATTGGAAAATTGTAATGGGGGATCATTAGGAGTTTTAAAATATTTTTCCAAAATTTTAGGCAAAACATAGGGAGGTACCGGGGAAGGGGATTCTGGCCCTTCGGAACGGAGTGAAGGGTCCACTTTCATCCTCACTAGCTAAACCATTGATTAAAACATTTTCTCTAAAAATGTCCAAGATTGAAATTTTAGATACCTAATTTTTGAGAAAAAATTTAATGAAAAATCTTAATGGGGGACCATTAGTATTTTTAAAATTTTTTCAACAATTTTCTGAAAAAATTTCGAAAATCGAGACCGGAATTGAACCGGGATCTCGATATTTCTCGCAAATCGTTAAAATGGCCATTTTCGGGGTCGAAATCGTCGGGATATCGCGATTTTGCGATCCCACCAGCACTACTATAACCATCAGAGTTGGTTATAAGCCAAAGTAACTTTTTTTTAAAGTCATCACCTGTTCCAATTTCTTATCATCTTCTGATTTGTTAAATAAATTTTTATTTTTCGTCTTTAATTGAGCTAGCTCATAAGCAAAAAATATAGTGAGTATAATACCAATTGCACCAAGGATCTTAAAAATGTTTACCATCAAAATTATTGAATATTTTTTACCGTATTACATATACTCCAATAATACTTAAAATCGGCAGATGTAAAACATCCAGCTGCTGCACATTGATCATTTTCGCGAAATTGCATTTGAATTTTTGTCAATAAGATTTCAATAGCACAATCTAAGACACCCCATATTATGCTACTATAGAAAAATATTCGCTTGTGTAGGACTTCGTTTTTATTTCGATAATAAACAGGAAATTTAACGGCCTAAAATCATAAAAATTGAGTTCTCGAGATCAAAATTTCAATCCTCAAAAATGGATCAAAAATTGAAATTTCAATTTTAATCGACCACTATGTACTGTCGAGATCCGGGATGGGATGGGATCATACATAGGTAGAGCGGGTCCATATTTTCCAAAAAATTGAGAGGGGTAAATGGGCAACTTCGAATATTTTGCGACCCTCATCCCCCGCTTTGTCGACAAAAAAAGGTTGCCAAGATTTTTATATATAGTGTCCGGTGGGTGAAGTGCCCTTGGTGGATGTTTCCGGTAGATAACGTGTCCAGTACGTGAAGTGTCATTGGATGAAGTGCCCAGTGGGCGAAGTGTCATATCGCCGAATCCAAAAAATAACCTGTAATCGATCTAGAGCTATGTACAAAGTAAGAATCAAATTAATCTTGAACTGAATTGTTAATGGCAAATCGGAAACAATAGTGAAAAGGGGATTGTAATAAAAGAAGTTTCCAGGAATCCAGTCATATATTAAGTATATGATATGTGGGAGATCTAAAGTCAAATGGTTTATTTGGCTCTGTGCAAATTGTACCTAATTACCTAAAATGGCAAAAAGCCAATCGGTAAGTGATAACAAAAATATCAGCCTACAAGATTGATTCGTCCGTATATGTTTTGATCTAAATTTTTGCGGTTATTAAAAAGTGCAGCATCCTTTTCAGTGTGAAAAAATATTAAAAAATGATCAATTGAAGTTTAACAAATATGAAAAATTTTTACCTAATAAACAAAGTTATAACTACACTATTTCCTATTATTGATAGGCACTGTAAACATAGAATAGCAATATTTACAACTAAATAATACTGATTGCTAAATGTAGGATCAGGGGTGGTGGAAATGGTGCTAGTATCCATGTATACAAAGAATTTGTTTGCTATAAAATCAAAAATAACAACTAATGAAGTAATTTATTTCTCAATAATGCTTATTAAACAAGCTCACTAATGGTCAAAGATTGGCATTACTTTTAATTAGTTATTAAAGTAGGTTTATCAGCGCTAGACACTCGTGCCATCTAAATCGAATTAGAAAAAATTACAGACGTTAAGTTAATATTCAAAAACTACATCATTCGCCAAGAAAATTGATATACAGGGTGCGTTAAAAGTTCATGATCACTTTGAAATTTCATGCTAGACTGTTAATGCACCCTGTAGGAGGAATTAAATGAACATACTTAATTATAACCTTTTGCGTTGAACTTTGAGGCTTTAATATTTTAACAAATATTATTTTTGAAAAAAGGTATCGAACAAGAGAGTGACGTGATCAGATTTTTTATCAAGAGCGATTTTAATAGAAGCCTTCGAACTTGATGAAACTTCTACGACGATTAGTGGATGATGTTTAAAAAAGTTCTACTGACATTTATACGTTATAGATTTATTTACCCGAAAAAAATAATTTACACAAAAAATAATCTTACAAAATGAAACTCCAACATTTTATTTTGTGATTTTTGCCATTTCATATCTTTCTCTAGTAATCTTCAAGATTTCTTCCTTTTCACTATCTTTGGCCGCCTTTGCGACAGGTTTAGTCGAAGTCGATGGCAAACCTAATCCAGCACGATCTGTTTTGACTGTTGACATTATCTATATATAAAAATATTAGCATCATGTAGAGTGGATCGAAAAATGTCTTACAGGTCCGACCATGCCTTTTCCTTCTTTACCCAAACCTTCTCCTTCCTTCCAACCCATACTCTTCAGCAATTGGAACCCTTTGTTTTGGGAGCTTATTGGAACAGCAACAGACGCTTTTTGCTCTTTGGGTGCAGTTTTTAATACGACGGTATCTGCAGAAGCGCCAGGGATAGGAGCTGCCAAGCAGCTAGTATAAATACCAGTATGTCCTGGGATAATAGTTTTTTGACCCGGAATTTCTATTCCTTGTTCAATACGTCGAATTTTGGCTCTGTCTTTGTATTTAGGTCTGGGTTCTTCGTCGTCACTCTAAAAAAGTTGAGACTAAATTATTGTGTGGGAGCAAAAACTTTAAAACACTAGACTCATAGTCAGTAGTGTATGAATATGGGTCGACTAAGAGGGCACCACTTCAAAAACATAAGGAGTACCTTTATGATTTTTTCTTTCTATTTTCTACCCTCTAGGGGACACGAGTTCCTGGTACCCTTTCCAAGTCATAGGACACATGTGACCGGAGCAAAGAACTTGAGTGGAACCACGGACACGGCGGTTTTTGTGCTACAATTAGAGGGAATTCGAAAACGAGTCATGCCATTCGACTCAGATCGCCGAGATAAGTAAAACGAATACTATAACATGGACTTTTCCATCCAGAGCCCATCACTGAGTGGTTAAAGTGACAGATTTGAAGTTTATAGGGTCGGGTTCAAATCCCGCTTCGAATTTAAAGTTGTCTAAATTCCATGAAAATTTTTGCATATTTCTATCTTGGCATCCAAAACACTTTACAATCATTTTTAGATAGTAAATACTTACCGTGGTTGTATAGTAAGGTTAGATTTTATAAAACTTAAAATCACATTCACTAATAGCTCTAGAAATTATTTACTGACCCAAAAATGATTGCAACGTGTTTTAGAGGCCAAAATAGAGATATGGAAAAATTTTCATGGCATTTGGACAACTTTAAATTCAAAGCGGGATTCAAACCCTAGCCTATAAACAGCAAATCCGTCACTTTAGCCACTCGGCCATGGACTCGAGATGGAAAACTTCATTTATGATATTCGCTCTACTCATCTCGGTGAGCTGAGTCAAATGACATGATCGTTTTTAAAATTTCAAACTTGTTCAAATGTTAGCACAAAAAATTGCGGACATAAGCCATAGCTCTGAGAAGGTCCACCAGTGGCCTAGGGAGAAGTTCCGAAAAGTATAATAGAGAGATGAGTTGATCAAAGGCTATGGAGATGGGTTGATTAGGTGTGAGCACTATCCCAAAATAATAAGGTAGCTCTTACGATTTCTCAATATTCGACCCTCGAAGGGACATGTTCTATTGGTAACCCTTCCCTACGCCACTGGAGTGGATGATATTTTACCTCTCCTAGTAACCCGTAAGCTTCTTTTAGCGCTTTCATATTTCTTCTTCTTTCTCGTTCTACACTCTTTTTCTTGGAAATTTTCTTTTCTTCCTTTGATACTTCTTTTACAGGTTGAGGTAGTAATCCTGGTTCGCATCCATTACAGGTATTTGTGCCTTAATCATTTTAATTTGTTTAATTTTTGTTGAAATTCACCTGTATGAATATGAAATAGTAATCGATGCGGCCCTATAGTAAGCATGTCTTCATGTTGAATTTTATAATAGCCCTAAAAATAGGAGTCAGATGGATGGTGAAGTTGGAGGGAGAGCGTGGAAATACGGGTCGGCACTTTCAGCAAAAAACAAATCTTACATACTTTTAATTGCTCCGCATTTATCCAAACTGGCATTTTCTGAGAAAGACACCATATTTTGTATTCGTTATCTTCATATGAAATTTGAAGGTGGTACTTAAAAAATTATATGCATGACCATAAAAAAACCGAATTTCCAAAAATTTTCACGTTTTTTAAATATCACCAAAATAACCATATAGGGGATTTTATACGATAAATAGATTGCGCGCATTGCCGAACATGAAAAATGCTTGTCTGACCCTAAATGAGCCTATTTTCGCTTCAATACACAACACTCTTCTCTGAATCAGAGTCAAATAAGCGTTTTCAAAGTTCGGTAAAAAAAGAGAGAGAAATCTATAGGGTTATCTTTGTAAAAAAGTTTAAAAAATGGTACAAAGATTTTTTGCTATCCTGTAAATGACCAATTTTTATTGCAAAACATACCTTATCTAATCCTTCACATTCTTTCAAAATAATGTCACATTTTGAATATGATCCAATATAGGCACCACTGATTGTTACTATATGTAATTGATTGGAATTGGATATTTCAATAATGCGAATACATGGAGGATATTTTGAGGATTCATCTAAAAATTTTCTCGAAATATTTTCAAAACTTTAAATGTCTCAAAATTTCGAAAATAACCCCCAAGTCGAAATTTCAACCTTAACAATGGGTCTAAATTCGAAATTTCAATTTTAACCGACCATAAGAATAAAACAGAGTCAAAAGGCGAATCAAGTCCAGTTTAATCCTGTCTATCGAATCCTGGGGTCGAGACTCGATTAGACAGTTGCGCACCTCAGAAAGTAGGATAAAAATTAGCATATTTCCTTCTTTATTTCCACTTTCCGAGGTGCGCAATTGGCCCCTGTAGAAACAAATCGACTCTGACCTAGTCAAAAGCTGTGTTAAGTAGATCGGGTGGATTGTGCCGAGTATAAATATAGCTAAATTTTACCTTCCATAGCTTTTCTCCTTGCTACTTCTTCTAAATATTCTACATCATTATCAGAATCGCTATTAACGTATAAAATTTCAGGTCCTTCAGAATGAACAATAATCTAAAAATCAGTATACCCCCTATTTTTTGCTCTTTTACCTCTTCCGCAAAAGTTCCATTTCTTCTAACATAATTTTTCTGCTTCTTTTCTTGATTTTTTAAATCATTTGGATTCCGGAATAAGAAGGAACATCTATCTACCAAATCAAAAAGGACTTCTAATATGTCAACGTTTTCTTGTTCCATATCGCTGATTTTAGGTTCTCCGAATAGTTTTTTAGCCCTCTTGAGGTATTTTCTCTTCTTCCATTTTTTGTCCGATTCATTTTGAGGTGTAACTTGGGAGTGAACTTCATAACTTTGAGTTTGCTCATTGAAATAGTAATAGCATTGTGTGGAAGAGTGGTAGAAAAGTGAGGTATTCTAAAAAATGGAATATTAATTTTCGTGTTCCTCAGGTGTCAATGTTGATATAAGTTGCTTGGAGCATAAGGGGAGCATTAGTAGGCTACGTGGAACGGCTTGACCCACCGGTGGGTCAAGAAAAATAAAGCCAAAAAAAGTGCTGGTCCCACGTTGCAGAAAAAGCGTAAACCCCTATTGTCGTCAACGTGTTAAATAAAGTTTTCATCCAAATTGTCCAATTTTTATTTTTTTTAGGGCCCCCCCATAAAAAATTTCTGGAGACGTCACTGACCTGATCATAAAAATATCCCGATTCATGATTATAATACATTCCATATTCTTGATAATAAACATATCCGGGTAATAATTGTTCCGTCAAAACTTCTGAAGCCGCTTGAGCTACCATATCTGCTATAGAAAGTCCCTAAAATCCAATAAAATTTTATGAGCATTCAAAACATACGACATCGGAAGAAGTACCCCAATGTGACAAGGCTTCTGAGTTTTGACTATCTTCTATAGACGTTGTTTGAATAGGCTTTAAAAAAATTCCGTAAAGATTATAAATTTTCATAGCTTTTACTTTTGATGTAGACGCTTCTAAATCATCTAATTTTCCTTCCGTTTTATTGGAAATAATTGGAACTTCTCCACCATCACTTTCGTATTCGTCCATTTTGAAATTCTAAAAAGAAGATAATTTAGTTATTGTCAAAGTACCGGGGCCGAGCACTAACGCGCTCGGAGGGGAGAAGAGATGAGCGAAAATCCTGAGAGTCTCTCTCTCTCTGAATGTTTCTTGTCTCCGAGAGTTTCTCGAGGGAAAATTATCCTTTTTTACTCTAGAGTAAAATTTTGTACTCTGACGACAGACAAACAAACATTGTAAATAAAGGAAAAAGATTTGGCTCTATTCTAGTTGATGCGTCCCAAGTACTTTTATGCGTCCCATGAACTTTTATGCGTCCCATTAAATTTTTATGCGTCCCATGAATTTTTATGCGTCCCATCAAATTTTTATGCGTCCCATAGAATCTTTATGCGTCCCATCGAATTCCGAAGCATTTTCTGTTGCAGATTCGACTGCTTGCAAGTCACTTGCCTAGGGTTAGGCCTACCCAGGCTTAGGATTAGGCCTAGGCCTAAGCGTAGGCCTAATCCTAGGCCTAAGCGTATGCTTAAACCTAGGCCTAAGCGTAGGCCTAAACCTAGGCCTAAGCGTAGGCCTAATCCTAGGCCTAAACATAGGCCTAAGCGTAGGCCTAAACCTAGGCAAGTGACTTGCAAGCAGTCGAATCTGCAACAAAAAATGCCTCGGAACCCGAACATGCAAAAATAAATTATCTATTTATGTTTTTTGTTGTATTATGAAGATGAATCCGTAACATATTCATGTTTTTTATAATATTTTTATTGGCTTTTTATTTAAATGATTAGAATCTAATTTGATAGTCGAGTCAAATATGCCTGTAACATATATAGGTTGATTATCATATATTTTCATAAAAAATTCGATGGGACGCATAAAAATTTAATGGGACGCATAAAATTTTTATGGGACGCATAAAATTTTTATGGGACGCATAAAAGTACTTGGGACGCATAAACTAGAATAGAGCCTATTTTTTAGTGAAGCGTGGTTGCGCAAAAGAAGCTTCTGTCATGAGTAAATAAAAATTTTTCTCGAGCTCATAAATTGATAAGATGCGAAAATCAGTTGCTGTGTGATGCTTTAAACTGATATCAATATTTTTTATTTTTCCGTTTTTTGACATTGATTTTTTCGAACCGTTATTATTTTATTTATAAGAAAAATGACCGAGAAGAGGAATTATATAGAAAATCTTCGAAATAATCCTGATATCGATCAGCTTTTAATCCCTGGAGATCCTCACACCTATAAATTTGATGAAAACGACTTGGAAGTACAAAAAGGAATACTAGGAGCGTCACAATTTGTCGTTCAAAAGTATATACATAAACCAAGTGGAAAACTTATAGCAATAAAATCAGCATATTGGAAATTTGGGAAAAAGAAAATTCGCCGTCTTGAAACTAATTCACAACGCATCAACAAACTTTTACAGGAATTTATAGTGGCTAAGAAATTGAAAAATATAGAAAACTTTATCACAATTTATGGAATCGGGATCGGAAAAGATCGAGTTTTTCTTTGCATGGAAATTATGGACATGTCATTAAATGACTTAATCACGGTTGTACATCATTTTAATCAAGAATTCCCTAAATACCTGTTTAGCTACGTCATGTATTCATTATTGAATGCATTGGATTTTTGTCATGAGAAAAAAGTCCTACATTGCGATATAAAACCATCGAATATCCTATTAAATCATTATAATTGTGCCGTAAAGCTTTGTGACTTTGGAGAAGCCTTAATTTTGGACAAAAAGAGTTTAAGGTCGATTTCTGGAACATTACCATACTGGCCACCTGAATATTTTGACGAAAATAATTCAAGTATGGTTAAACTAGTCGATAGTCGAGCAGACATTTGGAGCTTCGGAATGACAATGCTGGAAATAGTGAACGGAAAAAACCCATTTTTATCTAGAGACATTGAAATTATGCAATTGTGGCAAAAGATTAAGAATGCAAATGTAGCAGATTTACTGATAGAATCGAAGCTTTTTGAAGACGATTCAACCTATAGAACAAGTTTAATAACGATTTTGAAGGAGTGCTTCCGATTGAGGCCTGCTTGCAGCGCCTTAATGCGGACTGAAATTTATTATATGGGAAAGCTCTGCCATAAAATGTTAATAGACAATGTTAAATCAATCTTGAAGGTATTTTTCTGTAGTAGAGTGATATAAGCTTTTCAGGCGCTTTATGAAGAAATAAGGACGATTCAGAAAAATCCCGGATTTCAAAAATTCGCATCTAAAAAAGATGAATTTCAATTTTTGATGAAAATTTGATGGAGAAAATTAAATTTTTTGCTCAAAACTCTTTTTTTGCAAAAAAATGTTTTTAGGAAATTTAATATCTAAAACTAAATTTTGAACCAAGAATAAATTTAAACTCGATTTTTGGACAAAAAACTTTTTTATCAAAAACAAAGCAAAACTACAGAGCGTTCATTTTGGTCTGCAACATCAATGTTTTTAGTCGTTCTCGCAGCCCCTCTACCGAATTTCTATGCGGTTTTTTTAAATAGTAGCTGAACAATGGCCGAATAAATGTTGATAAAAATTTTCGAAATCCGTTGATCCTAACATTGTCAAAAATTACTTT
>JAQGCP010001833.1:0-11525 GCA_034699885.1 Acrobeloides thornei | reverse complement strand
AAAATTTTTGTAAAAAATACATTCCTAGGGGTAATTTTATGCGAGAAATCGATTCCGCGCATTCCCGAAGTATGAAAATGATTCCTTGACCCTGATTCAGGGAATGGGGTGTGTGTATTGAAGCGAAAATCAACCTGAATCAGGGTCAAGAAAGCGCTTTCATGCTTCGGGAATGCGCGGAATCGATTTCTCGCATAAAATTATCTCTAGGAATGTATTTTTTACAAAAATTTTCGGAGAACAGGCTCCGATTGTTACCCCCTTGAATTACCTTTTTCCATGATATTCTGCTTTCACGCATGTATTTTTACAAAGCACATCTTTGTTAGGATTTGGGTTGGTAAACCACAAATAGCTAACGGCGACCAACATTTCGGTTTGTGCGTTTATTACTGTCCCACAAGCTCCATATCCAGCATCATTGTAATATGTAAAGTCGCCATTAAAAGGTCCACCCGGGACTCTCAAAAATAACGGAGAATTCTGAATTGGATTGAAGAATGTTGAGGCAAAATTTGGCGGAGATTTGCTTTGAATCATTTCCAGGAAATAATTTTCAGACTCTTTCTGCCTTAAACAATATTGAATCTTGTTCCAATACCAATCCGAACGAGTAGTTTGGCAACCTTGTGGGCCGCTATTGTGGATTCTTGACACGAGTTCACATCCCTGTTTTTCTGGGCAATTAAAAGCATATCTGTTCACATAATTCTAAAAATATATGTCGAATGCAAAACGGCGGAGTCTTATACTGACTTGTATACAAACTTCGGAACATGCCTTATCAGCCGCACATCTTTTCCAAGCGGTTTCGATATTTTCACCTGTCCCCATTCCAGGGGTACCGCAATCTTGGTAATAAACTAGTTTGATCTAAATTCGAATGTAGAAATGAAGAATGACTCAAATCAACCTGATACCAACCACACGAATACGATCCTTCGTCCATTACACAGCCAATATTCGAGCACCCGGCTGATTCTAATTCACAAATGCATTGCAAGCATTTAGAATCGATGTTGATACCATATCCTAAATAGATCTATCTAAAATGAGCAACGGATTTTTTATCCAACATAGAAAAAATGGCGATGACATTGGAGGACGAGACGATGAGACATTTGAGGACGGACATTGGAGGACGAGACGTTTGAGGACGAGATATTTGAGGACGAGGCATTTGCGGATGAGACATTTGAAGACGAGACATTTGCGGACGAGACATATAAGGACGAGGCATTTGCGGACGGGACATTTGAGAACGAGGCACTGTATCTTACCATTATTTTGTAATGGTACCATAATATTCGAGTTAGGGTATTGAATGTCGACTTTAAGCTGGTCTTTAATAAACAATGTTCCTGATAACCTTTCAGCTAACAGAAATTTAGCTATTACAAACATAAGAAATAGTGTGATTAAGGCAGCCATCGTTAAAGATATTTAATGCAAATACAACAATAAAAATTTCTATCCGTAGAGGCTCGTTTTATACTTTATTGTGAATCATCATCAAACAACTTTGTATAATACTAGACAACAGTCATTTTATTAATTAGTCACTGTTTATTGGATCTTACTCGGTCGGTGACCATCTTCAGGGTATGAAATATTTTTCAAAAAAATTATATGAGAAATCCATGTAGGTAGCCTGGAGCAGTATCTTTTATGACTATTAATGAAAAATTATTTCTCATCTTGAGTGGCTATTAGACTATAATGACAACAATCATGGTAACAATAGGTTTGTTAAGTTTTTAACATTATAGTTTTAACATTATCTATTAGGGTCGGCACAAGCTTGCACATTCTATCGTACTGAACGCAAGCAAAAGTACGGCGGCCCACAAGCTATCGTACGATCGTAAAATTAGGGTCCCCACAAGCTATCGTACTGATCACAAGCAACGACACAAGCTAATGTAAGCTATCGTATGAAATGACCGGACGATCCGGGGTTCGACTTCTTTTGCCATTCAAAAGTTTTTGCCATTTCTGAAAAAATTTTTTATCTTTTCAGGATTAGAGTTATAGCAGCTAATTTTGTTATTTCTAAAGGGTTATCAGGTATGCTCTTTCAGAATATATTAAAAATTTCAAATTCAAGCGAAAAAAAATTTATTTTAAGTGGGATAAATTCTAAGGGATAAAGTTTAAGTTTTCGAAATAATGATTCGTGCCCAATTCCTGATCCATGGCTCCAATTTCATGATTCATGACTCCAATCAAAAGATAAAATATCAATATCATTATAAACACTAAAAACCCGCAACACAAATATTGTTGACAATGTTTCCTTTTAGAAGAGTCGAGTTCCTCGATTGGTAAGTAAAGAGTATAGTATGCTGGTGGTTGTTGCTGCTCTGACAAAAGAGTGTCACCGTCTCTTGCTAAAAAAAGTCGGTTTTTTTATATTATTTATGCACTTACTTCTGATGTCGACGTATCCAGGCGGAGGCTGTAGCATCATTCGATACGGAATTGATGTGGTCGAAGCAAAACGAGCATCGTCTTCGTATGCTGGTGGTTGTTGCTGCTCTGACGTTGTTTGATTATATTCATATTCCGAAGTAGGATGAGGGTGAGCAATAGATTCGTAGAGTGGCGGAGGGCAAGATTCTAGCATTATCTTGAATCTCAATTATACGAGGTAGTACCAATGAAATTTTACGAAAAATAAAGGGTTCTCGATGTTTACAAGCTTTTACATTAAAATTTATTTCATATTCTTTTTGATAAATATCAATGTCGTCATTACCGTCTCGGTTTTCTTAAAATAGGTGTTCTTTTATAAACATTACACTATTATGTTAACTCGGTGAGTTGAGAAGAAGGTGGAATAAAAAAAGTTGATCAGAATAATTCACTTGTTGATTTCGACTCAATGGTTATGAATCAGTAGTGAACTAGGAGTCATCCATATATTACGTAATCCGATTTTTCGGGTTTTGAAACCCTCTCCGGGAGTTGTCTTTTTTAAGAGAGATTTCAAACAATTTTGAGAGAAGATGATAGAGTTGATACCACTCCTTTAACTAACTTGTAATCTTGAAATTTCTCCCTCAAAATCACATTTCTGGGGGCAATTTCATGCTGGGAATCGATTGCGCGCATTTTCGAAGCTTAAAACGCTTTCCTGACCCTGATTCAGGGAGAATAAGTGTGTGTTGAAGCGAAAATCCAACATGTACCAATTTCCCTGAATCAGGGAAGCGTTTTTAAGCTTCGGGAATGCGCGCAATCGTTTCCCCGATGAAATTACCCCCAGAAATATGATTTTGAGAAACGCCAGCAGCAAAACTGAAAAGAAGTAAAATTGACGCGGCACAACCTGGAAAACCAAAAGCAAGGAACTAATGGAACAACAGCCAGCACAGAGTTGCACCAAAGGCTCTTTCACAAAAACACGATGAGACGGAAACGCAATGTGCCATCAGATATGCAAAAAACGATGCGACGTAAAACGCGATAGATAAAGATCAAATGAGAAAAAATGATAGAATGAAATTATATGGAACAGGGTTTTCGTGCTAATATACAAAACTTGGAGCCTATTATCATGAGTTTTGGGGGCCTGGGCTAGTCCTAGGCTAAACCTAAGCCTTTTTTCAGCTTGGGGGGGGGAGATAGTGCATAAGTGCCATCATTCCTATTTAGACTTTTTACGAAAAACTCGGTGAGTTGAGAAGAAGGCGCATAAAAAAAGTTGATCAGAACAATTCGCTTGTTGATTTCGATTCAATGGTATATGAATCACTAGTGAACTAGGAGTCATCCATATATTACTTAACTCGAATTTTCGAATTTTTAAAACCATCTCCGGGAGTTGTGTTTTTTAAGAGGTATTTCAACAAATTTTGAGAGGAGATGACATTGAGATGGATGAGTTCGTCCATCTCTGTTAGACGAACTCATCCAGTTATGGCAAGATCTCGTCCTTAGAAATCAGACCGACGGATCGGAACTGCTTGAATATTTATAAATCGATTATGAGCTTGATCAAGTTTGGTTTTCTTTTACTTCTCGTATAAATTCCTTATTTATAGAAAAGCCGATTGAAAGCCAAGAAATAGCAACCATGTTAGGGGAACTGGAGAGCATTGAACATGAAGAAATGGAGACCAGTGACCATGAAGAATTGGAGACCAATGAAGTTGAAGAAATAGCAGAGGAGGAACACGAAGATGATAACAAACCAACCGTATGGGGTCTCAGCAAAAGAATGCAGCGTGTTCAGGCCACCATTTTGAAGAAGCTTTCGAAGAAAACACCCTATAAGAAGAAATCGAAAAAATCCGATAATGCGGCAAGGATGACGCCCGGTCTTAATTCATCTTAGCAATCTATCGTTGTCTAACGCATGAGATCTGTACAAACACACATATTACTTGTGTACAGGGTGTTCCAAAAAAACCTCTATCTGATAATTTTTTTGGCGAAAATTTTTCAAAAATTTTTTTCTCCAAAATGACTTATTAGGGGTATTTTTATGCGAGAAATCGATTGTGCGCATCGAAACCCCTTGAAAACGCCTCTCAGACCATGAAATATAAGATTTTCTTATTTTGTCAGTTATTCAACAGTTCTGCGCCATCCGAAGAGGATGTTACTAATAGGCAAAATCTTTTGGCCTCAAACGGGGTTTGAACCAGCCTTGAGGGGTGCCTGAGATAAGCCCAGTACCACCAAACCATAGGACACTTAAAGTAACCGCTCCAAATTCTACTCTAGTCGTAACGCCGTCTCAACGCTAATGAATCATTTTGGAGAAAAAAATTTTTTGAAAAATTTTCGCCAAAAAATGACCAAATAGCAGTTTTTTGGAACACCCTGTATAGTAGTAGGATATTTCATTATTCTAATATACGAAAATAATTTTATAAAATATCACATTTGTGCAGAAATATACTTGAAAAAACACCCACAAACACTAAATTATCTATTCATTCTAACAAAATTATTATTTGTGCGTGCTTTCTTAGCGGCTGCTGCATAGCTTGTAGGTCTTGCACCGATTTCATCCTCATCTGAGCTCTCATCAATCACTTCAGGTTCCACCCTGAAAAAATTTTGTATATAAACTGAAAAATTTTGAAAAAAAATGACCATTTTTTCAATTTTTCACTAAAAAATGATATTTGTTTCACCAAAAAATTGTCAAAAATGGCAATTTTTTCCAACTTTTTCACTAAAGAATGATATTTTTTCATAAAAAATCGCCAAAAATGGATATTTTTTCAACCTTACCTGGCAATTTTCAAGCTTTTCCGTGGCAACGGTCCCGTCGGCACATTCGATCTAGAATTATTCAACTTCATATTTGGCTTAAAACGATTCCTTAACACACATCTTTGCCTGATTGGTTGATAGTTCTCATCACAGCTGTCTTCATCGCCAGAAATATACGAGTCCGGGTTGATGTTCCTAGCGGCTCTTTCATCATATTTCCATATAGAGGTTTCGCCGTCCCACTAAAATTTTTGCAATTTTTCCCAGCTTGTAAGGATTGACTTACAGCTGATGTAACAATCTCATTTTCTGTCGGATGCCACATGCAATCACGGACCACACTTTTATGACCAGGGTATTTTTTCAATAGTTCTCCAGAGTATAAATCGTATACTAAAAAAAGTTGCTTTTAGACAAAAATGAGCAATTGTCAGTTGGAAATATGCAAATTTTGAGGAAAGAGGATCCTCAAAATTTGCATATCTCGCTCGGCAAATATCTTAGGGATCATCAGATATTATGTTATCATGTTGGGGGGGGGGTGGGTCAGCCCTCTCCACAAAAGTTGATAACGCTAGTGCATTTTTGATAACGCTGGGGGGGGGAGGGGTCTAAAAATCCAAAAAATATAACGTAATATCTAGAAAGATGCTTACCTATACAATTGCCTCGAGCACAACCCGTATAAATATATCTCTTCCCAGTATGATCTGGAGAAAATCTAGCCCGTATTAAAGTGTTCAATACAGAATGCCCACGAATGGTTAAAAGCGATGAATCTCCTACAAAACAATCATATTCATCTAACAAGAAAGATTTTTTCAGCCTACCCGCTAAATTGGTCATCTTAAAAATACTATCTGGTGTACACTGCCATCGATAATCCCACTTCTGGTTGGAGACAGCATGTTTTGTTGAGGACTAAAGTTTTTTAGATGGATTAGAAGAAGTTATGTTTTTCTGATTTTGAAAAAAATTTTAAAAATGACCATTTTTCACCAAAAATGGCTATTTTTTCCCAAAAATTTCACCAAAAACTACCACCCCTGTAAGTTTTTTTGACTTACAATTCCAACTTCGGAAGAGAAGTGCCTCAAGTCCCAAACTTTTATAGTTTGATCTTTGGAATTCGTCAATAAGTAGCGGTCGTCGCCTCGCGAATCAATAAAGGTAATTCCATCCCTGTGCCCGGCGAAAACACCAACCGGTTTTGCGTACATAAATTCGCCCATGGTTCGACGATCCCATACCTAAAAAAAAGAAAGTAAACATGAGAAATCGATTGCACTTTACCGAACCTTGAAACAGTGGCGTAGGAGGAAACTCCCCCCATTCCTGCCAAAGGCCGAAAAAAATCATAAGGGTCCCCATTATGTTTTAAAAATTTTTGAAAAAATTGAAAATTTTCGTATTTTTGACTAAAAAGACTATTTTACAAACATTTTTGTTGATTTTTTGGCCACAATTCGATTTTACGACAAAATTCTATCGACTGGCAATGGAATTTTTAAAATTCAAATTCAGGTTTTCGTTTCAATACGCCGGCCAAGTTTATAATCAATAATATCAACCTTGCATAGCCCATCGTCAGCACCACTAAGAATAATATGCGACGAATGATCGCCAAAACAAACAGCATTAATATCATCTTCATGAGCTTGTATAGAAAGAACACATCGGTTCACCTCACGATTATAAATGTATAAACCATCCGTTGAACCGGCGACGATTTCCGAGCCATTGTTGTTAAATCTTAGGGAGAAGATGGCAAAACTGAAATTTGAACATAATATACATTTCCAAGGACCGCATATTACCGAGAATCTTTGGGGTTCACACGGAAGGGTTGCCAATACTCATCTTTATCATTTCCTGTTATACTGCATTGATAAATATTATCATTCCATGTAGAATAGATAACATCTCTGCCGTCGGGGCTCACACAGACATCCAAGATACTCCAGCCGACATAAGGGACTTCGACGAATTTGGTGCGGATGAATCGTCTTCGTGGGCCTTTTCTTCGATAAAGGCGAATGCGGTGGTCTTGACTAGCTGTAAGTAAGCCTTCTCCCTTGTCAATATAAGAAACGCAAAAGGTTTTCGACTTGACCACGTCGACACGCCGCCTTTGATTGGGGATGAATCTAAAAATTTTTGAGATTTTTTAAAAGACCAGTAGGATCGGAAAAGTTTCCATGTTTGTTGAAAAATTTTAAATCAATAACTTCACATGATCATTTATCTAAAAAAGGACAACGATTCAGAATTTGCCGTAAAAACAAAAAATGCTCAAAATTTCTTTTATAAATTTTCCGAATATCAACAAAAAATTTTCAACTTTTTTCCGACCCAACTGGTCCTTTAAAAAAAGAGAGTCCACTTACTGATTATTCAAAAATACCCGTTGACCGCAAGTGAAACTACCAGTATAAGGCCGGCTTATAAATGGCACTTTGGAAGATGAACCACGACTATACCCCATTTCGCGGTTGAAAATAAAATTTGATATATTATTGGGAATAGGTTTCTGAGCTGGGGTATTTGAGCAAACTAAGGCATCTTCTTTAGTCGAGTCTTTTTCTATGGAAGTGGCTTGTATGAATTTTTCACTATAGCCACAGCGGAGACTAACATCATTTGTCATATCGAAATAGCTCTAAAATGGAGTGGTGTTTTTATTAGTAAAATAGAATAAAAGATCTCCCGAGAAATTCCCGATTTCGGGAATTTCCTGCCCGATGATTCTCACTCAATCAAAATTTCCTATTTTTCACCAAAAATTTCCAAAATTTTCAATTTAAAAAAATTTGAAAATTTTTGAGCTGAAAATCCTGAGCATTTTCAGCTTAAAAACAGCCATTTTTCAACAGCCAAAATTTTGGGGACCCAACCCAGCACCTAGATCCCCCCTTCCCCCAACCACCCTTGTTTGTCCACCTATGGTAAAGTTGCCAAGTCTGCTGATTTTTCAGAAAAGTTTTATTTTAAGATGTAAAATTTGCAAAATCTGATTTTCAGTGTCAAATCTGATTTTTGAGATGCGAAATTTTGTCAAATTTATAAGAGAAATATAATGGGAAATTAGCATTTTCTGATTTTTGAAGTCAGATTTTCTGATTTTGAACAAATGTTCTTGGCATCCCTGACCTGAGTGCTCAAAAATTTTTAAAAAAAATACCTTTTGTAACGACTTCTCTTGCGACACTGTAAAAATCCCCTGGTCACAAAATCTCGTTGGACAACTGTTAGCTGACATAAACTCATCATCACTGCTACTCTCTTCCTCAACACCTGTGTACATATTTAAATTACGATGCGCAACGTGCCACCAATTATCGAGGCGTAGCTATAAATGACTAGAAAAAATGATGATAAATAATGGAAAAGTTAGAGGCAGCGAGGACTCAAACAAAGACAAATGGACACAACGCACAAACTAGACGAATCGATTCCGTTCAAGGTAAAAACGATAAGCAATGACCAGGCAACAAAACGAAGACGCTGAAAAATATGAAAAAAATGTAGGGCGAGTGAAAGTAAAATTCGATTGGGCGGTTGAACTTTGTTGTTGGGAGGTCAAGACTTGATGCGGGTTAGACGAAAAATACGTGAAAGAAAAATGGAAAAAATCAGTAGCAATCACGAGTTTTCTTAAAAATTACCCCCGACATGATATGGTATCAGCTGATAAAAATGTTGGAAAGACGTAAAGTGTGGAATCAATAGAAAAAAATGTAAAAATTTTGAAACTAATATCGACTAGGTATCCCATTGAACGTGAAATTTTTCAAAAAAAATTTTTTTCATCATCTGAAATTGACTCCCAAAGGGAAATTTTATGCGAAAAATCTGAATTCCACATTTTCGAGACCTGAAAATCTTTCCCCGAATCAATAAAAAGCTATTTATATGATGTATGACATGTGATTTTGTCAAGAATCACGTGCCATACGTCATATAAATAGTCTTTTATTGATTCGGGAAAAGATTTTCAGGTCTCGGAAATGTGAAATTCAGATTCCCCGCGTAAAATTTCCCCTTGAGGGGACTAAAGGGTATAAACACCCTCTCCGAATCTGGATCCTCCCTACGTGCCTGACAGAGAGCCAGTGACGTAACACCAAGGGGACAAGTGCCCCCTTCTGAGCCAGAAAGGCCCGAAGAAATCATAAGAGTCTCCCCTTATGTTTTTGTCCAAAATTTTCCAAAAATCTTAATGGTCTCCCTTATAATTTTTCACAAAAATTGTCTAAATTTTCTCCATTTTCAACAAAAATGTCGATTTTTCACCAAAAAATCAAAAAAATTTTAGCCTGCGGCACTTTTTTTATACGTTAACTCAAGGATTTTTCACTAAAATTGTCCTAAAATTCAGTGGGATCGAACCCTCGACCAACAACAAAGGGCAAACGTTGAAATTTAAGAAAGGGCAAATGTTGAAATTTAAAAAGAACAAATGTATAATCGCCCCCGAGTCATTTTTGGAGTCTGACCTATTACAATAGACTTTGGTCATCATGATGACAAAAAGATCAAGAACACATGGAATGTAGCAAAGGACACCGATAAAGAATAAATACTCCTAATACAGAACATAAAACACACCTCGTTATTCTCCAGCAAATCCTCTAACAATTCTCCAATTGTCGAAAAATGCGATCGCCTAGCGGCGGTTTGGGTATTTGCGGTGAGTTGGGTGGATGTCCGCGGTCTTCGGGTAGTCTCACTATTTCTCGAAGAACTGGGTTCGGAATTCGAAAAATTTCCCGAGGATGCCGTTTCTTCCAATTGTTCGGCAAGTCGTTGTCTTGCCACTATCTCAGCTGCGGAAGCTATAAGTGATTGCTGGTCAAGTGGTGCTTCGTGTTGGGGTAACGATTCACTGTTCGATTCGCTACTGTGCGACTCAGCTGATCCCATTCAACTTCCAACAGAAATTTTCCATCGACCAATATGGTCTTTATTGAAATGATGCAAAATATGAGATTTTAGAATAATATAGGCACACAGCGGCACAAGCTAAAAATAAGCACAAATTGAAAACAAAATACAAGATAAGAATTAATGTATTCGAATGTGTGTTAGAAGAAGAAAAAGAAAACTAAATCATCAAAATCGCCCGAATAGTCATCACCGTCACGCGACGTATAGAGCATGCCACACACTTTCTCTGTTCAGTCGATGCATCGCTGCACAAAATAACAACACAGAGGAATAACAAGAGACAAGTTTTCGTTTTAAATTTAAGACTTTTTAAACAAAATTCTGTTTAAAAAAGTGATAGAAAGGCGAAAGAAATTTCAGTTGTGCGCTAGCAGTCGTGAAACGCATTTCACGACGATTTCCGGATGCTAGTCGTTCGGAAAATTACAGGGGGGGGGCAGAAGAACTCGCCAAGGGGGCAAAAAGTTCTCGCCTAAGGGGCAAAAGTTCTCGTCAAGGAATAAAATATTTGCTAACGGAAGATACACGACAAATAATTTAACCAAAAAGGTCGAGAGTTCGAATCCCGTTGCAACGCGTTGGATGATACAGGGGGAGGCAAAAGTCCTGGTCTAGGTGGACAAAAGTCCTGGCCTAGGCGGACAAAAGTCCTGACCCATGGGGCAAAAGTCTTGACATTTCAAAAAAGTGTTTTCTCGACAATTCTGGAGAAGAAAACACCTTTTCAGCATTTTTGACAATGTCAGGACTTTTGTCATACATATCCAATGGGGGGGGGGGGACAGTTCACCCCATCACCTACTCACCCAGGAAAAATGGCACCCACCAGACATTTTTTGAAGTGTCCCCCCCCAATTTTAGGATAAAATTTGTAAAAATTATATAATTTTTGAGCCAATTTTTTACTTTAAAAAAAAATCAGTTTTTACCCTATTTTGAGCTCAAAATCGACTTTTGACCCAATTTTTGACATTTTTCAAAATTTTTCAAATAAAAAAAATCAATTTTTGAAAAAATCGTTTAAAAAATTACGTCCCCCTTATCCCCCCCCCTAATTGGTCATCCACCCACCCTCCCTCCATGAAAGTGTCCACCCCCTACTGGATATGTATGACTTTTGTCAACCTAGGCCAAGACTTTTGCCTCCCCCTGTAAATTTTTGGAAGTCTTTTTTAAGATCAAGGAAAAATATTTTAGGAAAATAAAAGTAGGCAAAAATTTTATAAAGTATAATTTAAAATTTACGATAAAAATTTGGTTAAATTTTGATAACTTTATCCTCACGGAATCGAACCTGATAGTCTCAACGTTGCTTAACTTGTCAGATCGGACGGGATCGCTTCTTATCA
>JAQGCP010001832.1:0-11526 GCA_034699885.1 Acrobeloides thornei | reverse complement strand
AGTTATATGCTTAAAACACTAGAAGCATATTTTTTGGTTTTGTGCCAGAAATTTTCGGTCACCCTGTATCTCAAAGGACATCTACAGCGTCCTGTAAAAAAGTCGCTTTAACTCCTTCTCACAGAATTTGGCCTTGTAAAATTTCTTTGTAATTGGCATCCACCTGCCTGCTACATCATTGCGCTAAAAAAAACTTCTCTATGATTATTTTCTTCGCAAGCTTGAACAGATTTTAATTAAGTCCTATGGGAAACATGGTCTTAAGTCGAACATCAATCATATGATGAATCCGGAAAAAACAGAATTTTTGCTTTAATAAGTAGCTATGAACAAATTTTGAATTAATCTTTAATTTGCCATAAACCCATGTGGGCTTGGATTAAGGTATAATCTGAAAATTTGAGACGATACTTATATCATACGTAAAAGCTTCTACATAAAATTCTAATAAGGTTTCAATCCTGACAATTTAATATTCATGGTAGGGGGTACCATTTTGGCTTACAAGGGACGTTTTAAACATGTAAATGGATTTTTTTCTAATTTTGGTACGAGGTTGTTGGTCAAGTTGTAATTGTATAAAGTTTTCGTGGTAATATCTCCGCAACGAAGCTTCAGACACCTAAACCAAAAACATATTTATAACAAGTAAAGCATGCCCAACAACTTCCTGTCAAAATTAGAAAAAAAAATCGATTTTTACATGTCTCTTGTTAGACGTTTCTTGTTAGTTTTAAGCATTTATGCTTAATTTTTTGTGCGTCATGCTTAATTTTTATAAAAATCAATGACACCTCTAGTTCATGGCTATTTTTAACCTCCAAATATCCATTTATGTAAAGAGAAGAAGATTAGCGCCAAATTTGCGCGCAATGAAACTAATTTAATTAGTGGCGTAAAAAATGAGGCACGACTAGAAGCCAAATGCATTATGCTATTGATCTCTTTACGGCGCTCAAAAAACATTCTAAAATGTACTATACGAATGTCATAAAAATACGTTAAGCAACTTTTGAAGAAAAAGGCAATGAATGAGTAGTCTCCAAAAGTCGGATTGAAATGCTAACATGTAATTTTCATTTTGAAGAGTCCAAATGGCATGTTCGTCATTCTCGTCCAAAAAATCCAATTTCTCGTTAATTTCAAAAAGCCACTTTAAAATAAGATCTATCAAATTTTTACGAAATTAAACGTAAGAAAAATCCTTTCCCTGTTGGTTAGGAAAAATTGAAAGAATTGTACAAAGTGTATTGAATTTCATCGACTTATTTTTGCAAGTGCTTGAAATAGAAAAGTCGACTAAATTTTTTAAACATTAGTATAGCTATAGCCATTTTTGGCTAATATGTACGAAGTGACGCATGAAGTTTTCGAAAAAGTCCTATATCCTAAGGAGATAAAAAATATATACTAGTATAGATGTAAAAAATGATCCCTTCAAACAAAAAAGCAGGGTGGTTCAATGGTTATCAGGTATGCTCTTTCAGCATGTATAGGACTTTTTCAAAAATTCAAACGTCACTTCATGCATGTCCCTTGTGAGTAAAAAAAGTCTTTGACACCTTTTAGGAGCCGAGATCTGAAATCGTCCCGTTCTTGTCTCCCTTGTCATCCCGTTATTGTTCATCCCGTTTTTGTGTTGTTTGAACGGTCGTTTTATCCCATTATTGTGTATGCCCCGAATTTCCGTGCGGTGCATTCCTACTTCCTATTGCCTATCATTATTCTTCGGTTTTGATCATTGTGTTATGTGTTACCCAACAAGTGATCCAATATAATTTCCAAACAAAAAGTTAGTCTCAAAACATTCATTTGTTTTCTTTATACGCTGCTTATCTTATCCTTGGCCTTTCAAATAGTCAATCTCGAATACAATTGGTACAAATAGACTCCCATTATTTGTTATAATGACGCAGTTGGGTTAATTAGGGAACAATGCTAGTGGGACAAATAAGGAACGGATGCAAGCCAACGCCTCCTTACTTTCCTTCTTCGGCATATCCTCTCTTTCTTTATATTGCTCGCATTTGTTAAAGATTGCTTCAGGCAACAACTCACTCCTTCTCTCTCTCAACAAAAACATATTCGAGAAACGCGTGAAGTCGATGACGTTGTTTTTCGTCACCAACTCAGCAGGCGGCATAAACACAATGCGTAGCTAGTCGTTTTTAGAGTGAAAAGTGTGCGCGAAAAACGAGGAGTGGACTATCGGACAGCGTGGGGGCCCATGTCATTTATATAGAATTACATCAAATTACATAGGAGGTGATTTCATCCGCGTAAAAATAGCTGTAGTAATTTGAATGAAAACTTCATGAAGTGCATGAGAATTTTTTATCACATTAGAAATAAACAAGGAAAATTGTGAGGGAGCAAAATGAGCATACATCTAAAATATTGTTGGGTAAAGTGAGGGATGACAATAATGACAGTTGCACAAGAGAGCTCAAAAATGTTTCTTTGTCTCGACCCTCGGAGAAGGGATCTAAATTTCCGGGTCTCAAAAAGCCACTTTTTTGGCCCACCATGGATAGCCCCGTATAACATATCTGATTCAATGTCCAAATGTGCACTTCATTTTCTATAATAAAGATTAAAAAAATTTAAATTTTAGGATGCTCGTTAGATCAAGAATTATGCGACGAGAATGAATCCTGTATTCCAGATGGCCTATTTGGCCAATGTTATTCGGATTCGGCTTCGGTAAGCCCACTACTAATTGGAGAACCGTTGAATGAAATCCAACAAGAAGTTCTACGAGCAGAACTTGAACGTCTGGCAGCCAACGGTTTGGATTGGCCCGATGCAACAGCCCAATGTGTTCTGGCCTATTTCAAACTGTCCGTCGCCTATGATCTAGCTTATGATCCCAACTTTTGCAATGTGAGAAATCCTACTAATGTTTGGGCTTTAATTCAAGTAATTATTTGTTTATTATTCAGCATTTCACACAGTACCTTCATTTGGCTGGCATGCGTTTTCTTTGAAAAAGCGTGCAGCTACTCAATTAAATTATTGCGTGCATTGCTCTCATAACCGCACTTTGTTATTTTGTATACAAATACAGGGGGTGGAGAGGTTCTGGCAAAGGATGTACGAATTCCTGCCATGAGATATAAATAGCCCTGACATAAGTTGGCACGAAATACCAAAAAGTTCTGTCCGTTTTAGCATATATAGTTTATGTCAAATGTTATCAGGGGGCAAAAGTTCGGGGACACCCGACAAAAATTCGAGGATACTACCCCTGTCGGATTTTGCGTTTTTTTGTATTGAAAACACCGAAAAACGCAAAATCCGAGGGGAGTAGTGTCCCCAAACTTTTGGTCGTTTTTCCCCGAACTTTTGCCCCACCCCCTGATATGATTTTTGTAAAAAATAATTTCGATTTTTAAAATTAAAAATTAGGATTGTGCACAGATTTACAAGCGCCACCACCAATTTACCAATTGAAAAATTAAAGCGCAAAGTGAAAATTTTGATTTTTTTTGTTGAAAATTTTTCAAAAATTTAAATTAAAAACTTTTTTTGCCCAAAAATCTCAAAATGTTCACTTGTTCAAAAGTTAGGAAAGTGCACAAAAAGCATAGATAGCTTTATAATTTTAAAAAATGCTTACATTATATGTAAGCGAATTCGACGCTGACCATTCAACGCAACGACTACCCGGTACTTTTTTTAAACAAAATTTCCCGGGCTTTCAACAC
Source organism: Acrobeloides thornei (assembly GCA_034699885.1). Lineage (NCBI taxonomy): Eukaryota > Metazoa > Nematoda > Chromadorea > Rhabditida > Cephalobidae > Acrobeloides > Acrobeloides thornei. The sequence continues at coordinate 7,819 of JAQGCP010001832.1, read as the reverse complement.
GAGCCATTTGAAGCTCGGAATTTCGCCACACCCTTAACCGAACCTCTAGGCTTATAAGGGACATTTAAGACATGTAAAATCGATTTTTTTCTAATTTTGGCAGGAAGTTGTTGGGCATACTTTACTTGTTATAAATATTTTTTGGGTTTGGGTGTCTGAAGCTTCGTTGCGGAGAAAAATAAAAAAATAATAAAAATTTGATAAATGCAAAAAAATTTGACGCACAAGAGAATCGAACCAGACGTCTTTCGACTGTCAGGCGAATCAAAAAATCGATTTACATGTCTAAAACATCCCTTGTTAGCCTAGAAAAAATTTTCTAATCCAAGTTAAAGGACCAGTTGTCCGTTCGGAAAAAAATTCCATGAAAAAATTATATATTCGAAAAATGGAGCATTTTGTTTTTACAGCATGTTCTGAATCGTTGTAATTGTTGAAAAAATTGCTCATGTTTTCGCTGTAATACACAAAATTGATCAAAAAAAGTTTGTGCATTACAACGAAAACATGAGCAACTTCAAACGCAATTATCTCAAAAACTACAAGGATTCAGAACATGCCGTAAAAACAAAAACTGCTCTATTTTCATGAATTTTCCGAATATATAGTTTTTATATGAAGTTTTTTCCAAGTGGACTGGTCCTTTAAACTAGGAGGGAGGCCAGAGACGAGTGCGGCGAAACCTGGCGAAATTGCGTCAAATGGCCCGCGTCGAAACTGGAGTCGATGCATTGGCTGGTCAACGTCGAAATGCCGGAATATTGTTCAATAATGATGATGAGAAACGCTTCATACCCGTGCCGAGCTGAAGAAAAAATCATGATTTTTGAATTTTTTATAAAATTGAGATTTTGAGTGAAGCGGCTAGAAAAATTTTTGATCGTCGATATAAAAGAAATTTTAGGGTAGGGGTGGTAGTACATACACGCCTCTTCTCTAAATCAGGGTTAGAAAAACGTTGATAAATCATGGACGAAAACTTTTTTTCATATGATGCAAATTTTGTTTTTTCTTAGAAAATATACAAAATTTTGATTCTTTCCTAGAAAGGAAGAAAATTTTATACCATACCCCAAGGGAATTTTTCGGATATGTGGTAGTGCCAAATATAAATTGAGGATCTTGATGATTTTTTCGAATTTTTATATTCCTAAGGAGGGGGAAAACTAGTAGTGATGTTTCGAAATCTGTTACATGTTTTTTGAAATTCTACATAACTTGTTACACTTATGGGTGTTATTATTATTAGCCTCGGATTCCGAGGCCAATAATAGTCACCCATAAGTGTAACAAGTTTCATAGAATTTCAAAAAACATGTAACAGATTTCGAAGCATCACTAGGGGAAACTAGCCGCTTCCAATCCTAAATCTTTTTTTTTCAATTTTATACCTGCCAACACCACCTTTGCTGCCCCGCGGCGCCCTCTTCCTCTTCGTCAACTGCTCATATTCTTGCTTGTGGCCACTAAACATATTCGTCAGGTTCCCTAAAAGATCTCCTCCGGTTGAATCCATGTCCTTCGTCGAGTCGCCGTCCATTTCATCAAATTCTGATTTAGGCAAAGCTTTTCCGAAAATATGCGCTAGTTGTGCACTAGTCTCGTCATCGACATTGTCTAGAGTGTTGTCGAACATCTCATCGTCGGGATTTCCAGTGCCCTCGGTGATGCTGCGTGGATGTCGAGTTGTTGGCTCATCGTTGTCAATAGAGCCGTCTTCAACGTGTCCACTAGCAGCTTGGGCCTGGAGTTGTGCTAGCATAGCATCGGCTGCGGATGGGCTGAAATTTGAATTTGTTAGATTCAAAAGAATACAGGGTGCAGGGCACCAAACAAGGGCACTTTTGCAATTTTTCTAAAATTTTAAATTTTCATAAAAATAATCATTTGGGGGGGGGGGTTCTATGCAAACACAAAAATTCAATTTTTTGATTTTTCACAAAAAATTCGATTTTTCATTTGAAAAATTCAATTTTTGTATATGATTATTTTGGTGAAAATTAAAAAATTTGAAAAAATCGCAAGTGCCTATTTTTTTGAGAAACCCCGTAATTTCCTACCCTTTCTTTGGCACAACTGTCACCGTTGCCGACGCCCTATGTCCAATTTTCTCCACGGCATTATCCGAATCTCCGGGTGAATGTGTGGCCGATCTTTCATTGTCCGCAAAATTTCCACTCACATCCTATAAAAAATTGAAAATAAAGTTTTTTAACTTGAAAATTCACCCCGTCTTCATTAAAATTCATATTCAACCGCGGTCTCTTGAAACCTCTATCGACTCCATTTGCCATGAAACCATTCATATAAGAAGAATTTTGGGCTGGAGCAGAGTTAATAGGTGCAGAATTTTGTTGACTGGGTAGCCTTCGAGCTATGGAAACGGCTGCGCCCATAAGAGCTCGATCTAGCATGGTTTGTAGCATACGTTTCGCCGGTGGGTTGTCGAGGTAGATGTACTAAAAAATGTATATACAAGGTGTATAAAACAATTTGGGCAATTTTTTCATGTTTTTTGACCCGAATTTGTTTTCAAATTATTCTATTAAAATTTTCTTTTCACCTTATTATCATTTTTCTTATGATGCGAATGAACATGTTCATGCATCTGCGTATCTGTCGCTCGAACAGCAGTACACATCGGGCACTGGAATGGAAGCCAATTCAAGTGCTCTGTCTTAATGTGAACTTCAAGCTCATGACAAGTTCCTTTGGTGAGACCACATTCTGGACACTTGAAGTTAGCTGCAGATGAATTTGAGTTCATAAAAGAGTTATTGCCGCCCATAAAACCATTGGCCATGTTGGGTATGATATTGTCATGTTGAGGTCCACTACCACCACCACCACCATTCATACCACGCCAAGATCCACCAGAGCCGGTTGGGTTAACAAAGTCGATTTCGCCGTTTTGCTAAAGAAAAGAAATATTTGAAATTAACAAAATAGTAAATTTTGGAGCTACTAACAGTAGGGGGAGGGCCACTTACGTGAAAAAAGTTTTAAATTTTTTCTAGAAAATGACTCCTCTAGGGGTGAAAACATGAGGAATCCGAATTTGACATTTTCAAAGCAAAAAACGCTTCCTTGATTCAGGGAAGGGCTGTGTATTTAAGCAAAAAGTCACAAAAATCGCATTTTTGCGACTTTTCGCTTCAATACACATGCTTTTCCTAAATCAGAAGCATTTTTCGTTTTGAAAATGTCAAATTCGGATTCCCCACATGTTTTTACCCCTAAAAATTTTTGAAAAAAATTATCACGTTATTTTGGGTCCCTCTTCAGAGTACCAAAAAATCATTCAGATTCGAGTTCCCCATGTCAAAAAGCACCTGAATACACAAAAAATTAGCCATTTTGATGAACTTTTTGAAAATTCGAATTTTTACCCCCTTCGTCCCAAACTTCCCCCCATGATCCCAACTTTTCGATCAACCCAAAAAGTTTTTTACCTCATTATAAAACCCTCCAGAGCTCTGAGAAGAAGGTACATTATTCATGTTTCCAGAATTTCCTCCTCCTCCACTACCACCATTTGCCATGTTCCGCTGAAGTTTATTCATATAAGCAGCCATAAAACGGTACATAGCAATATTGCTATTGTTATTGCTGTTTGGGTTCATATTCATGCTCATTTTGAAGAGAATACAGGAATATGATAGGAAATCAAGATAGCATTAAAAGGAATAGATTTAACAAAAAATTCCTAAAAAATAAAGTGGTTTATTCGAAAATCTTCTGCGATTCATAGGGTGTTTGGGGCTGTCCAGATATTACGTCATCAATTTTTGTGTGATTTTTTGACTCTCTCCCCAACGTTATCAAAAATGCACTAGCGTTATCAACTTTTTGTGGAGGGCTCGCCCCCCCCCCTCTCTTCAACATGATAACATAATATCTGAATGACCCCTTTCAGCACAACCTCCCACCAAAGAAAGTTTTCGAGTATAGATTTTTAAAGCAAAATATAATAAACATGGAATAATAAAAACACACGGCACGAAAAAAAGTTGTAAAATTAATATGTACAGGGTGTTCCAAAAAAAAAACTAGATAGTGAACCTTGAAAGCACTTCCCTGACCCTGATTCAGGAAAGAAGCAAAAATTCGATATTCAGTAAAAATTCGTTTTTTGAGAAAAACTCGATTTTTAAGAAAATTTAAACTTGAAAAATTTTGAAAAAAATCGGGTTTTTTGCTTCACTCAGGCACAGTTCCAGAAACAACCCGAGCGGGTCATGGCTCGATGCGGAATCCGTGACGCTACGAGGCAGTGCCGTAGGCAAGATTTCTCGACGGGGGAGGGCCAAAAAAAGCAATTTTTTGGGACTCAGGTCGTATGGGTTTTCTTTATAACATAAATTTTTTTCACAAAAAGTGATGTTCTACAAAGTTGTTCCTGAGATCACGACGGACAACTTTGTAGAATACCACTTTTTGTGTAAAAATTTCTGTTGTAAAGAAAATCTTTATGAACCGGGTTCCAAAAAATCGCAAAAAGCCACTTTTTTGCCCATCCTTTAGTAAATGCTAACTAGAAGTAAAAAAGATCAAGACCGATTTGGTATAAATGAAAATAAACAAAACACAGAGACATATGAGAGCAGAATAATGTATCACTGCTGAATCTAAACAAATTCCCCTCATATTTGCAACACTAACAATGAATCAGTCGAAAACCCGACAATTCTCACATACAAAAATGCAAAGCTAGATTGAAAGAACCGAAATCAGCACCGTTGGTGAAAACAAAAGGCTCGAGTAACACACACACAACGCCGACAAAAAGTGAACACCAAATAGGAGATTGGATGCATCTGTTGTGAGTCGTCGGTGTCGATGAGAAGTGTGCCTTCTCGTTGGCCGATGCACACAGGACGTCGCTTCTCCCCCAACAACAACAGGCCATACAACCAAGAAAGAAGAAAAAGAAGAGCATTATCGATCAATCAATTTCACAGGATGGACTCCAACGGGTCAATAGAGCAAGAAAAAAAACAGACATCTGAGGTTTGATTAGAGACTTATGAAGAAATAGAACAGAGGAAGTTTGCCTTGAGGCTAGTCGGCTACAAAAAAAGAGACAAAAAAAAGTTGATTACAGGCAGTCGTACAAGATGTAATAAAAAAGATTTATAAAAATGATGATATAGATTATGGCTCGGTTACAGAAACGACCAGAACAGTCTTAGGGATTCATGCAGGCAGCTGTAGGGTATGCAGGAACCTGCCTCTTGACTCTGCGGCCCGCTATGGCACAACACAGCCCCGCTCCGGTGTTTTCTCGGCTTATGAAGCTTTCTAGCAACGGCCAAAATGACAAAATTTTAAATTTTCTAATTTCTCAAAAATCGAATTTTTGCTCTAACGTCGAATTTTGCTCAAAAATCTAGTTTTTGCTCTAACATCGAATTTTTGATGTGCCACAGGCGCAAAATTTCTTCGAAAAACGGTTGTTTTTTCGCGGAAAATGCTCAGAAAATTTCTATTTTATCGAAAAATGCTAAATTTGGACATTTTTTAGTGAAAAATGGGAAATTTTGAAATTTTCGAAAAATCAAATTTTGATCAAAAATCGTTTTTTGCTCAGAAGTTGAATTTTTTACTGAACATTGAATTTTTGCTGGGATGCTCTCCCTCGTCCGGCCCGAAGGGTAAGAAAATTTTTCCATATTTAATGGTCTCTTCTTATGATTTTTTCAAAAATTTCATGAAAAATTGAAAATTTCCAAGTTTTCCCCCTCCCCACACCCATCCGGTAGCTGAAATTACGCCACTGGGTTTGAAAGAGGTTTATGTGTGTACACGTGTGTCATCGAACTAGATCTTCTTTTATGAAATCAGCAGACTTTCCAATTAAAATGCCACATAAAATCACACACACGCACAATACTTTTCTATACTCTATACGAAACTGTTTATGAAATCATCAGAACACCTCTTCTCACAACACGATTCATAACTTGGTTTGGTTATTCTCGTGTCGTCGTCGTTCTTTTCGCTTCCACATTTCCACCACCACACATCAACACTAACACTAGCAGCAGCAGCCGTGTTGTCTTGTCTCCTTCTTCTTCTTCATAGTCGATCGATCGATTCTACCGCAAAACGAAGGCCGAATGAAAGAATAACTGACTGGCCGGAGCCACCATTCTCCAATTCGAACCGCTTACCAGTCAAGATGATGAAGAAGGCAAACGAATGAAGGAGAAGAAGAAATCAACCAACGACGACGTCAACATCTGCTTGGGTCTAAGAAGTGGAAGGCAAAAGTATATATGTATATCTATTTCTAGGACAACAAATACGCCGGCAAGAAGGAAGAAGAAGGAATTGTTGGTTGGCCTGGCTTGGCCCGGAGACGATGTTATCTGACAAGAAGAGGGTGTTTTGGGACAAATAAGATAACAACTGGAAGTGGGAAGAAAATGGTTCTGATGGGGCTCATCAAAAAAGCTACTCAAATGGTGAATGACTTCGAGAAAAAGAGGAATTTGTGAAGATTTAGTTTTTTACAAAAATTCTTAGGACCTAAGAATTCGAATGATCCTTCTCATACTCCCACTATTTTCTTCCTATTATGAACGACCAAGTTGCCAAAATTCATGTAAAATTGAGCAAATTTTTGTTTAAAGGACCAATCTACCTTTGGGGGAGTTGATGCCATGTGATAGAGCACCAAATTTGGAGCATTTTTTGCTTTTACGGCACTACTTGAAAATCTAACGGCTAAAAGTTATGGGTGGAAAAGATAAGCCTAAGGCTAAGTGTAAGCCTAATACTAAGCGTAAACCTAAGACCAGGCTTACTCTTAGTCTTACTTTTTTTCTTAGGCTTACTTATTTTTTTATCACACAAATTTTGGTAGAACTGGATATTTACATTTCTCCGAGCAAGCCAGGCTTCCTAGGCCTTCATATTCTTTCCTAGAAGCCCGGCTTCTCTTCCATCCAATTCCTATTCAATCGTGTAAGTGTGTGCCAGATGTAGAAGCCAATCAATTTTTCCCACTCTCATCTAGTCGCTTTCGCACACGCACACAGACGCCGTCGACATTTCAGTGAATTCTCTCTTCCCCTCAGATACAATGGCACCGTCGTTGTCGTCGTCGTCGCTATAGGCCGTCTTCGGTCGCTAGCCATTCGTTGGGGGTCACGAAGACAACCAAAGGCCAACACAACTGCTGTGTCAGCTTTTAGTGGTGTGCACTGACCAAACGCCAAACCTCGGCGAACCGAACGACACTTGACCCTTCGCCCACGGACATCGGAAATTATCTATGCAACAAGAAAATATGGCTAGGAAGAACGGCCCAGGCGGTTTAAAACAAAAAGAAAAAGTTTCGTGTAATTGAAACAAATTGAAAATCATTTGTTGAAAATTTTTTAATTTTTCGATTTTGTTTTAAATTTTGGAATTTAGGATTAGGGTTAAAAAATGAAAAATTTGAAAAAAATCGAAATAAATTAGCATTAGGCTTAACCTAGGCTTAGTCTAGGCTTAGTTTAAGCTTAGTCTAGGCTTAGCCTTAGGTTTAGCCTAGGCTTAGTCTAGGCCTAAGGCTAAGCCTAGGCTTAGGCTTACACTTAGCCTTAGGCTTAGCCTAAGGTTAAACTTAAGCGTAAGCCTAAGGCTACATCTAGGCTAAGCCTAAGCGTAAGCCTAAGGATAAGTCTAAGGATAAGACTAAGCCTAAGGCTAAGTCTAGGCTAACAAGGGATGATCCCAACTTGCCAATCTCAAAATTTTTTCAAACCAAGTTCAAAAAATAGCAAAAAAATAGTAGAAACTATGGTGAAAAAATTAGCTGCCGCTTGCT
>JAQGCP010001831.1:0-11527 GCA_034699885.1 Acrobeloides thornei | reverse complement strand
TTTCAAAAAAGAGCCTAAAATAGAATTTTCATAGGCAATTTTATGATCGATTTGATGTACAGGGTGTCCCAAAAATGGAGTTTTTTGCAAAAAATTTTCAAGTTTTTAATTTTCTTAGGCTTGGGCTTAGGTCTAGGCTTGGCTTAGGGTTGGACTTAGGCTTAGGTTTATGCTTGGGCTTTGGCCTAGTTATCAAAATAGCCCAAGGTGGCTCAAAATGTGCAAAAAGTGGGAACAAAAACGCTATAAAATCGGCTAGAAATTTGTTCTAGGAGGTTTTTCTAGGCAGGAATGATTGCGCTCATTTTCGAAGTTTGAAAATACTTCCCTGACCCTGATTCAGGGAAGGAGAAGGTGTAAATTAACTAAAATTAAAGCGAAAATTAACTAAAATTTGGTTTTTACGACTGAAAACCTTATCTGGGAGGGGGGTTCTATGCGAGGAATCGATTGTGCGCATTGCTGAACCTTGAAAACGCTTCCCTGATTCAGGAAAGAAGAGAATGTATTGAAGCGAAAATTAACTAAAATTTGTTTCTTACGACGAAAAACCTTGTCTGAGGGTTTTTTTCTTGCGAGAAATCGATTGCGCGCATTGCTGAACCTTGAAAACGCTTTCCTAATCCTGTAGTAGCCTGTTTTTCGTTTCAATATACACATCTCCCTTGAATCAGGGAAGCGTTTTCAAGGTTCTGCAATACGCGCAATCGATTCTTCACATAGAAAAACCCCCAAGGGGACCTTTTCGACCCCATCCCTCTTATATGGGTAAGAAGTAGAAGAAGAAAAAGAAGTAGAAGATTTTGAAATTCGCATAAAAATCGAGTTCAAGTTGAACCTATAAAACGTCGAATTTTCAAAAAGTTTCAACACAAATCCCCTGCTGAAAAAATTTCAGGAGTTGGAACTTTTTGAGAATTCGTTCAACTTGAACTCGATTTTTATGCGAATTCCAAAACCTGAGGGCCCTGATCACACAACAACTTTTATTGCGGATATTATTTCTTCGGCGAATCACGAAAATATGCACATAAAATTTGCGTTCGGAAATGAGGAGAGGACCGCCGGCGCACACCTCTTGGTCATTCAACGGGCGTGTTTAAGGAATGGAACTTTCGGCATCCCGCTGGGATGCCAGTGGCAATTTTTAAACACCCAAAACAACCGGTTTTGAAAACATATAGTTGTAATGTTTGTGGCAAGATCCGAATCTTGCTATATAAAAGGAGTTTTGGAGCTATAGGGGGCCACCCACGTGAAAAAATTTTCGAAAATTTTTTCTGAAAATGACATCTCTAGGGGTAAAAACATGCGGGAAATCCGAATTTGATATTTAAGAAGCGAAAAATGCTTCCCTGATTCAGGGAAAACTTGTGTATTAAAGCGAAAAGTTGCAAAAATGCGATTTTTCGACTTTTCTCTTCACCACACAGGTCTTTCCTGAATCAGGGAAGTGTTTTTTCGCTTCGAAAATGTCAAATTCGGATTCCCCGCATATTTTTATCCCTAGAGGGGTCATTTCTAGAAAAAAATTTTTCTCTAAAATGATTCATTATGGGTATTTTTATGCGAGAAATCGATTGCGCGCACCTTGAAAACGCCTCCTAGGCCATGAAATATACGATTTTTTCAGTTATTTTTGGTAGGAATTCCCAATTGAAAATACGAAAATCGTACATTTCACGGCCTGTGAGGCATTTTCAATGTTTTTCGATGCGCGCAATCGATTTCTCGCATAAAAATACCCCTAATGAGTCATTTTGAAGAAAAAATTTTTGAAAAATTTACGCCAAAAAATGACCAAATGGTGTTTTTGGAACACCTTGTACAGCCCTTATATCAAATGACCGAACTTGACCCTCGACAAGAACATATGTGTTTATGTGTTACAGATTGGTCGGTGATTTTCTCACACATGTTTCCGATTTCAATAAACTATGGCTAACTCATCGATCAACTAGCGTTTCTTTCGCACAGCTGAATTTTGCCGAAAACTGTCATTTGAAAAAAGGGTCGTTAATCGACACTGGAACAGGAGAAATTTATGGGCGCTAATGGAGAGAAATTCATTGGATTCTTGAAAAATTTTCGTAAAATGATGAAGGCTTTTTAGGTTAGAGAACATTTAGAATCTCAAAAGAATGATAGATGGATATAAAAAAGTCTTAAAGGACCAGTCCGACGGGGAAAAAAGTTGCCATTTTTGTTGATTTTCGAGAGAAAGTTCATGAAAGTTGAAAAAAGTAATACCATGTTTTCGTTGTAACACCGAAAAAACTTACTCTAAATTTTCTCGGAACCATTTGGCGATTCAGAAATTACTATAAACACGAAAAATACTCCATTTTTCATGAACTTTCCGAATATACACAAAAGAATGACAACTTTTTTTCGAACGGACTGCTCCTTTAAAGCTACAAGAATTTCAAACAAAAGATCAACCCATAAGAATCAACTTTCGGAAAAGTCAACCGAACAAGAAAAGGTATATAACCGAATGCGTTAATCCGTTTCTCGCGCCCCCGAACTTCGCGGCCAATGACCCGTATAGTAATGGAAGTTACCCATTGATTAACTTATCGATGTAGAGAAGAACATTGATTTTAAGTACAGTCAAAAAAGTTGCCGTTTTTATTGTCCAACAAAATTTTGGGTCAGACCCCCTTGCAAATTTTCGAAAAAGGACCCCCTCTATCCAAGTATCGTTATATGGAGGTTTGACTAATAAAATTTCAAAAAAAAACTCAAATAAAATTGAACAAAGCCTATTCATTTTTTGGGTATAAAAGCACTCATTTAACAAAAATCGAACCCAGAGAGCTCAACGATCGAAGGGAATTAGCTTGACGTAGGAGAGTATTAAATGGCAAACTAATCGCACAATAAAAACACGGGCACAACTCGCTGATAAGGAAAGCATTGTCCTATTACTCGTGTAGAATACAACAGACAAGAGGTTCAAATTAGTGTACCCAACAAAATACATCATGAAATAAAACACCCTAACGAGAGCACATATAATCTAATAAAAAGTACCGAGAACGAGCGCCTATCGGCGCTCGGTCTTGGTGTCGTGCATGGCATCCCTGCGTAGTCGTGTTTTCGTGGACGTGCATGGCATCCAAAAAATTAACCGTAGGGGGTGGACCCATGATCGACCCCTCATTTTGCTCCTCTCACCACCCTCTACATCGTGGTATAGGTTGGTAACGATTTGGAGTTTACCATAAAAAATCGCCTGTGCACACGAATACAAGCACTTTATATATAAATTAGACATGTAAAATCGATGTTTTTTCTAATTGTGGCAGGAAGTTGTTGGGCATACTTGACTTGTTATAAATATGTTTTTGGTTTGGGTGTCTAAAGCTTCGTTGCGGAGGAATTGGCATACTCTTCATAAGTGATGTTGACGAGTATGGAAGCAGCATCATCTTCTTGGCGCTCGGGACCGATTCTTAACCGAATGAGTGAATAGCCTGAAAATTATGTGATAAATTGTTTTTTTTACATCTTTTAATATATTTTTTAGATTTTCTATTAGCTTGTTTCAAAAGGTTCCCTAGGATTTCACCGACTTTTTTTCGTCGACTAGGATTTTACCGACTATGTCGACTTATATTTCGCCGACCACTATTTTGCCGATTTTAGTTTGCCAACATAAAATTAATAGTCGGTAAATGATGATCGTTAAACTTCAAGTCGGTAAAAATAATGGTCGATGAAATACAACTCGGAGAAAATAAGTCGGCGAAAAGACTTGGTCGGTAAATGAAAAGTCGACGAAATCCTGTGGAATCGACTAGGAAAATCCTAGTCAAGTCGAAATTTCGTCAAAAATCGACTTCTATAGCCAGATATCAACATTTTTCTTATTAAGTTACATCTTTGAAAATCACGATTTTTTGGAAAGTCTGTATATTGGCACGAAAACATGAGTTTCGTTCAAAAAGACCGACGGGATCGTATTCAGCATAAACTTTTTACTACTACTGAAAAAACTTTCATCGAAACAAGTGAAAAATGTCGATTTTAGACGTATTTTTTGGGCCGCAGATACTTATGGCCTAATGAAATTAGTCTAGATCTTCAGATGTTTTCTAGATTTTCTCGATTTTTTGAACTTTTTTCTATGTTCCTGTTCATCGATTATCAGCAATACCTTGTCTAATACTTGTAACTGGAACAGAAAATTCTCCAACAAAATCATCCCTCGAAGTCATATCATAATCAATGACAGTCATTCTAAGTATAGCTAGTTCGGGGCATTTGAGTTCAAATGTAAAAGTTTCGTTCCAAACTGGATTAAAGCCTTCAAACGAGACCTTGTTTCGATTACTCTATCCAAAAAAACATACCGTTATTGTTAATCGCTTGAGTTTTAAAAAGTTTCATGTCAGAAGGCAATCCAAACATTTGTATTACTACATATGGATCAATAATATCGTTGTCGAGTTTTGGATTGGGTAGATATTGCCCACAAATTACAGTCACTTTTAATCGCATTTTTACTTTTTCGTGAATTAATTGACTAGGATCTAGAGGATTTTTTTTAGCACCCGGACAACTCACACGGACAACTCGCGCGGACAACTCGCACCGTTTTAAGGGAAAATTTTTGGCATAGACTTGAATGAAACGAAATGAAAGGTTTGAAACGATACGAATGAAACAATCGAATGAAACGATATGAATGAAACGATATACTGGAAATAAATTTTTTAAATTTTCCCATAGGAAAAAATTTTTACTGGTTTTTTCCATTATGTCGTTTCATTCGTATCATTTCATTCGTATCGTTTCATTCGTATCTTTTCATTCGTATCGTTTTATTCGATCGTTAATTCGTATCCTCTTCGTTCCATTTGAGTCTATGCCAAATTTTTTAGGGAAGGCTCGGATTAAAAAACGGGTGTGTGGAAAAGATTCTTCATACCCAATTAGGGGTAATTTCCTACGAGGAACACGTTGGCAATCTTATTTTGCAGCTATAATTTATCACAAATCGAGAATCAATTATCGGTAACTATGTTCGTGCCGAGACGAAGACTATGTTCATGCCGAGAGAAGTAACGTTGAATCAACGGAAGCAAATCCACGGCTCCCCTGTTGATTGCGTCTCTTCAGGGAGAAGAGCTCCAAAATTTCCCCTTAAAACGGTGCAAGTTGAACGTGGATATGCGAGTTGTCCGAGTGTCATTTTTTTATAGATTTGTAAATTCAATATTACTTTGACCTTCTAAGAGACTTTTTGGTTTGAGAACATAACCACAATTTCCATTGATTCGAAAGAGTGCATTCACGAGATCGGTTGCTTCATCGAAAGTTTGAACATTCATAGCTACACATTGGATACCCAAAATCCATGAATAGATGGGATTCATATTACTGGAATCTTGGCGAATTCCCATAGGATAGCTTTTGACTAGTCTTGTTGAAGTGTAGGTAGATATGGGGGCATCTTTTTCCATCAATTCAGAAATTGTGGTTTCACTTATAGAAGGGGAACCGTTAAGAGCATCTAAAATTTATGAAATGTACAGGTAAAGACATAGAAGTTACCGTTTTAACTGAAAATCAGTTTTTACTGAAAGAATAGACCGGTTGCTTCATTGACGGAAACACATTGATTGTCAAAACATTTTTTCTAAGGATTTTATTTAAAACGAATCATCAACAACAATAAAAATACCACACATTTAGAATAAAGTAAAATATAAATCTTATTTATTCTTGCATATTATTTCTTGCAATGGAATATAGGCTAGGCTTATGTTAGGCTTGGGCTTAGGCCTAGGCTTAGGTTTAAGCCTAAAACTAGGCCTAAGTCCAAGCCTAAGCATAGGCCTAGGCCTAAGCTTAAGTTTAAGCCTAAGCCCAAGCTTAAGCCTCGGCCTAAGCTTAAGCCTAAGCCCAAGCCTATGCCTAAGATTAAGCCTACGCCCAAGCCTAAGCTTAAGCCCAAGCATAGTCCTAAGCCCAAGCTTAAGCCTAAGCCTAGATCTAAGCCTAAGCCTAGATCTAAGCCTAAGCTTAAACCTAAGCCCAAGCATAGACCTAAGCCCAAACCTAAGTCTAGGCCTAAGCTTAGGCCTCAAGCCTAAGCCCAAGCCTAAGCTTAAGCCTAAGCCTAAGCCTAAGCCTAAGCCCAAGCCTATATTCAATTGCAAGAAATAATATGCAAGAATAAATCAGATTTATGTTCTACTAAGTTCTAAATGTGTTGCATTTTTATTGTTGTTGATGATTCGTTTGAAATAAAATCATTAGAAAATGTTTTGACAATCAATGTTTTTCGGCCAAATTGATCGATTCTTTCAGATAAAACTAGTTTTATCGGATGAAACTGATTTTCAGATAAAACGGTACCATAGACATAGAAATAGAAATAAGAAGATTAAAGCTATAAATTTCTTACGTTCTTCAATATCCTTATTAATATCAGTCGTCAATTTAACTGAAGGTAATGCAATTAGTCTTCCAAAATACGGGTCTATTGGCGATCGGACAGCCGATTTGGGATCAAATGACGATTTTCTTGGACTTTCAATATCTTCATCATGAAGCAAATTCGTCATTGTTGACATACCACGTAACAAAAATTTGTATTTTAACGCATTCGGGCTAGGTAAAGGCGTGGAAAACGCATTTTCTGGAGGTTTATATAACTGATTGCCTAGAATCTGAAAATTAAAGATTTTGAAAGTTTTTCAAAAAAAGTAAACCCCTTGGAAGATGTCTGCCATTTTTCGTTGTTGTTCAAGACCAACATGGTTTTCTAAAGTCAAAATCACCTAAAAAAAAGAGTTTTATCTAAAAAATTAAACAGCCACTCAAAAGGTTTAGTTTTTGTTTCATAGAGAAGGTGAATCGGAAGAAATCATAAGCTTAGGTTTAGGCTTAGGCCTAGGCTTAAGCTTAGGCTTAGGCCTAAGCTTAAGCTTTTTTTGTTTCATAGAAAAAGTGAATCGGAAGGAATCGTCGAATTTTGAACGATTTCACAAGAATCTGTGATGGTCACCTGTAATACTTTTTTTATCTTTTAGTGTAAATATGGCGGTCCCTACTTATATCTATGATTTCTTTTGATTCAGCAGATCCGAAGGTCTTCATAAACATTGCATTTGTCAGTTTAACAAACATTCCCATCAACCTTTTCTTCCGCTATAGTGTTTACTTTATCAATAAAAGAAATTTTTTGGAGACTATTAGAGAGTGTCTCAAAATAAAGGAAACACCTGGAAATGTTTATTTTTACGCATGATTTTCTTCTTTTTTTAAAGCGTCTATTAGCTCTTTTTTAGTTAAAAAATGAAGGAATTAAGCCTGCTGTTCCCTTTATTTAGAGATTATTAGATTCGATGAGTCGAAAGAAATCACAAATTTAAACTAGAAGTGCGATTTTTCAGAAACTTACTGGATAAGGACTCTTTTGAAAAGCATATTCTTTTATGGATTTTAATGAATCTCTTAAAGTTATAGGTGAAATAAATGTATGTTTATGTGTGATTATAGGCTCTCCATCATCCCCATCGAATAAGTCCACTAAAAAATTTTATAGCTGAATTATTTTGAAAAGAACTACGTTCAAGAAGTCGAGCTCCTTTTTGTAGCGCTGAAATATAGCCTTCGATTGTTGCTTCTCCACTAAGTTGTAGACCCGTTAGATAAGTATTGTGAGTAGAAAAGATGTAGTAACTGTATAAAGGTTGATCCATGTCTATAAAAACCGTATTTTGAGGCAAGCTGAGGATTTTTTAGGTTCATCAGCGATGATAAATCGATAAAAATAATTGAAAATAATAAAAATATATATGAAAAAAATTTCTTCCGACTCAGAAGGATCTGATTTAATATGTTAAAAAATAGATTTTTGATTTTTTCGGCTATTTTATGCTTCAATAATTTATTGAAAAATTACCTTGAAATATATTTTCATGGTTTTCTTTTAAAATATTTCCATAGCGAAGTTGTAAGAGCTGTTTAAACCCTTAAAAATGATTTTGTTCAGAAGATGGAAATTTTGTCTAGATCATCTCTAGCTTGTCAAGATTTTGTCTACAGGGTATCCTAAGCTTAAACCTAAATCAAGGCCTAAGTCCAAGCCTAAGACCAGGCCTAAGCCAAGGCCTAAGCATAGGCTTGAGTCAATGCCTAGACCTAAGCCCAAACCTAGGCCTAAGCTTAAGACTAAACCCAAGCTTAGCCCTAAACTTAGGACTAAACAATGGGCTAAGCCCAAGCCTAGGTCTAAGCCCAAGCCTAGGTCTAAGCCCAAGCCTAGGCTTAAGCCTAAGCATAGGCCCAAGTCTAGGCCTAAGCCCAAGCCTAAGCATAGGCTTAAGCCTAGGCCTAAGCCCAGCTTAGCCCTAAGCTTAAGCCTAAGCCCAAGCTTAACCCTAAGCAAAGGGCTAAGTCTAAGCTTAAGCTTAAGCCTAAGCCCAAGCTTAAGCCAGAGATGTTTTGGGAATGGAAATTCCCAAAATTCA
The DNA here is from genome assembly GCA_034699885.1 of Acrobeloides thornei. Taxonomy (NCBI): domain Eukaryota; kingdom Metazoa; phylum Nematoda; class Chromadorea; order Rhabditida; family Cephalobidae; genus Acrobeloides; species Acrobeloides thornei. The sequence continues at coordinate 3,038 of JAQGCP010001831.1, read as the reverse complement.
AAATCATTTTGGGAATGCATTTCCATTCTCAAAATGATGTTGGAGTTTTGGGAATTCCCATTTCCAAAACATTTCTGGCCTAAGCTTAAGCCCAAGCCTAGGTCTAAGCCTAGGCCTAGGCTTAAGCTTAAGCCTAAGCTTAGCCTAAGCCCAAACTTAGTCCTAAGCTTAATTAGGCCTAGTTAGCTGGGACACCCTGTAGATTTTCTAGATTTATCCCAAATTTAGGACTTCAAAATGAATACCATTAATTGATAGCAGTTGTTTTCCATATTTATTCTTATTATTATTATTGCATTCTAGATTTGCCTCACAAGTTTTTATAATGTCTTCGGCTGTCTTTAAATCGATATTTTTCAACTAAACTAACGTTTTAAAAATGTAAAAAAGTGCTCAAATAAATACGTCCTGAGTTTTATTTAGGAATTTTAATAACTGATTTGCATTCAAATTTTCCTCACCATTCCCATTTAGTTTAAGTAATATTTGCCTGAAAATATTCATTTTTTTCTTTTTGTACTATCAAAAAATTTTCACTTGTATTTTGATAGATCAGTCAGTTTTTCAAGCAATTGAATAAACTCTTCTTGGTTTAAAGATGTTTTTCTTTTGTCACTCTTCTTAATTACCTCCTACAAGCAACTGATAAGAAATCGACTAGTTTTCATAATACCTTAAAATGTTTTCTAACATAATCTTTGTTTAGTAATAAATTAAATTTCTTTAATAAATGCCACAATTCATCAAAAGTGATTTCACCTAAAATAAAAATGAAATCATAAAAAAAACACGAAACAAATACCATTTGTATTTAGATTAGCTTGACGAAATTTTCGAGCTAACCAAAGATTTTCATTGAAAGTCATGTTGTTTTTCTTGGAATGTTGAATGATTTGGTTGAGAAGGTCCTCAAAATTGATTATCGTGCTCTTCCTATATTAAAAGAACCTACGACAAATTGTTGTGCTTCAAGCGGACTCTTGGTAATAAAATCAACTGTTTTAGAAGCACGCTTAGGATTTCGAAAAACTATAGAAAAACAACAATTTTCCTATAAAAAATTCCATATTTCTTGCATCAAAAAAGATCCTTACTGGTGCTTTTTCTCGAAATTTAATCTTTTTGGCAGCTTTGTTCAATCTGTCAGTGCTGTAGCCTTGACGAATTTCAACCAAGTTTTCAAGATGCACTAAAAATTAAGTCGATAGAAATCTCGAGAACTCGATAGAAAATCTAGAGAATCTAAAAAATCTCTAGAAAATCTAAACAAGATTTAGAAAATCCACAAAAATTGACCTTTTTTGTTTGTGTTACGACGACATATAAACCCAGGATCGGTTTGATAACATAAAAATTGTTGGTTTTCTAATAAAACTTGATTGACAACGTGAATCTTTGACTTTTTCACCAGACTCACCGATATACCTTCATTTTCTAGTTGATATAAAGCTTGTCCCAAATCCATACTAAACAAAAATTATTCATGAATAATTAGCCATAAGCACTTTTCTAAGGGGTACCCCATTTTGACTAATGGAGTACCCCTGATGATGATGCATATAAACGGTCAGATTGAACCATGAGCGACTCAAATCGCTTGAATTCGTGTTTTTCGATCAAGAAATCCCCCTAGACACCGAAACTGCAGGACTAGCCATCGGTTACGGGGTTTCTGATTTTCGCTTCAATGCACAAACCCCTTGCCTGAATCAGGGTCTGGGAAGCATTTTCAGGATTCGGGAATGCGCGCGAAAAGAGCCGATTCCATACCGGCAAAAACGGGTTAACACGGAAATACTTCTTCAAAATTCCGGAATATTCTATTATTTTGAGTTATGCTGAACAACTTTCAAAAAAATTTTCGAAAAAGTTGTTATTTATAAAAAGAAAAAAAGTTGTGATAAATTATAGAAAACCCTAAAAATTCGAAATTTAACGTGAACTTGGCTCAGTGGTAGTGCTCCCGGATTCGAGACTAATGGTCTCAGGTGCACATACACACCAAGCGCTAAAAAAAATTCTCCGCTCGCTCTTAAAATAAGAGTGTTATTGCTTTTTTGATCATAAAATTTCGCTCTGTTTGATCATCTTTGTTTGATCGCACTCTAAATTTCTGTCTAACGATTCCTCTCACTAAATGGAAAGAAATTGGAAAAATTGAAGGGGTTAGAATATTTTTTTGAATTTAAAGGGGGTATTTTTTACGGCTTAATCTCGGGAAAAAATTATTTCCCTTCTTTTAAAAAAAAATATCACTTTTAGGAGTAATTTTTCATGGGGAATCGATTGCGCACATTCCCGAGTCGTGAAAATGCATGTCAGACCCTGATTCAGGGAAGGGGTTGGAGGTATTGAAGTGAAAATAATAAAAAATTCGGTTTTTTATCTAGAAAACGTCGTTTCGAATTTTTTAATTTTCGCTTCAATATCCCCAACCCCTTCCCTAAATCAGGGTTAGGCATGCATTTTCAGGGTTCGGGAATACGCGCAATCAATTCTCCATGCAAAATTACCCCTAAAAGTGATGTTTTTATAAAAAAAGAAAAAAATTTTTTTCAGAGATTAAGCCGTAAAAATATTTCCCTCCTTTAAGAATTTATGTAACAAATGAAAATTTTATATAAAAAAATTTTCGATAAAAAAATCACAAAAAGAATACCTTCAGCAATAGCTCGTTGAAGAAAAATTCATTTACATTTGGTCTTATCAAACAAAAATCGTGTGTTGAATAAATGAATCATAAATCTTTTACACTATAACATTTTTATATTTCATCAAACGACTGTTTCGAGAGCTAACAATTGGTTTACTAGAATTAAAATACAGTCAAACCTCAATATAAAATATAGGCGCTCCCCCTGAAAAAATTTTCCAACGATTATCATTACCTTATTTTCAATGAAAACAGTTAAAGGATCAGTCCAGTGGGAAAAACGTTGCCCAATTTTTGTTGATATTCGGAAAGTTCATGAAAAATGGAGCATTTTTTGTTTTTACGGCATGTTCTGAATTGTTGTAGTTTTCGAGAAAATTGCGTT
>JAQGCP010001830.1:0-11527 GCA_034699885.1 Acrobeloides thornei | reverse complement strand
GATCGTATTCGTCATACATTCTTGCTTACTACTGAAAAAAAATTTCATCGAAAACGAGCGAAAAATGCTGATTTTAGTTGTATTTTTTGAGCTGCAACAACCTATGAAACATCCCAATATTTTTGTTTCGGAAATGACAAAATCTATCAATTTTGAATCGATTTTTGACATTCATTTTATGAAATTATTACAGCAATTTTTTTACTATTGAATTCTTCATTACTTCCTCTTATGATATATAAAAGAACGCCTATCAAAATGTAAAAAATTACAAAGAGGAATATAATAGATTATTTATGTAGACAAGTCTACATATCGGCAAAAACGGGTTAAAGAAATTGTGCACTTTTATTTTTTGTAATTATTTTTAGGATGAAAACGAAGAAACGGCTTTAGAAGCTTGTGAATTTTGGCTAGCCTTTGCTGAGAGCCCGCAACACTGTAAGGAAGTATTGGAGCCACTTTTAGCTCGTCTATTACCAGTGTTAGTCAAATGTATGAGATATTCACCAAATGATATTATTATGTTGAAGGTAAGAGTTTATACATTTTTGCATTGAGTCTTGAAATTTGCATATTTTAGGCTGATGTTGAAGATGATGCAAATGTACCAGATAGACCGGAAGATATCAAGCCTCGTTTTCATAGGTCAAAAGCTCAAGGATTGAAGACTGAAGGAGACCATGTTTCACATCCACATTTACCACAGGTTTGTAAAATAAATTATAGTTAAAATTTGACAAGATTAATCTTTGAGCTTAAATTTTGGTAAAAGATAGTTTGTATTCATAAATTTACATTTTTTAATATTTTTACAGGGGGAGGCAAAAGTCCTGACCTAGGCGGACAAAATTTCTGACATTGTCAAAAACGCTGAAAAGGTGTTTTTTCTTCCAGAATTGTCGAGAAAACACGTTTTTTGAAATGGCTAGCCTTTTGCCACTTTGACCAGGACCTTTGCCTTCCCTTGTATGAATGTTTTTAGAACGAAGATGATGAAGATGCGGATGATGATGATGATGAAGCCAATGCAGAATGGAATTTAAGTAGGCTTTTGAACCACAGTGTCTAGGGGGGAGAGGGTCTCTCCTCCTTAAACAATTTAGAAAAAGGCCAAATATAGGGACAAACCCGACATCGGAGTAACCGAATTGGCTACTTAAATTTCTCTATTTTTTCACAAAAATGTCCAAAAAGTTCATTTTTTAAACCAAAAATTTTTATTTCCTGAGCATTTTTAGCTTAAAATAACTGTTTTTCAACAAAAAATTTTTGCGCCGATAGGCGCGAAAAAACAAATGAGTACCAAGAGATTTTTTATTTTGTTTTGAAAAATTTGAAAAAATTTCCTTGGTCACCCGTACGTTTTTAACCAAAAATTTGGTAAATTTTCGAGAAAAAACAGAGAGATCAAGGCAAATTTTTGAAAATTTTGGAGATCTAACACCAGGCCTCCTCTCTCCCCTGTTTGTTCACCTATGTTTTGAACATTGCACTTAAAAAATGATCTTTCAGGAAAATGTGCTGCCGCCTCCTTGGATGTCTTATCTGGTGTTTTTGGTGACCCATTTTTGATTAATCTACTGCCAATTTTAAAGGATACACTTTTCCATGACCGATGGGAGGCAAGAAGTTTTTTTATTTAACCGTTTATTCACATGTTTTAGATCAAAGAAAGTGGAATTTTGGCACTTGGCGCAGTAGCTGAAGGGTGTATGAATGGAATGCAACCACATTTGCCTGAATTGATACCGTATCTGATAAATTCGTTAAAAGATCGTAAGGCACTTGTACGATCGATTACCTGTTGGACGCTATCCAGATATTGTCACTATGTTGTACAACAGCCACATGAATTTTTCTTCCAGAGATTATTGAGAGAGGTAGTTCAATCAATCAATTTATTTCAGAAACCTACAGTCCAACAATAAATGTATACAGACCATATAAGTGGTTGCTAGTCATAAACTTAGTATAATAAACCTAACAATGTATAACAAAATATTAAATTGCTTCTTCCATCTAGTAGTAGTAGTTAATACATTGTTTGATACTACTTCAGATTAACGTCCGCAAATGACAGGGTTTTGAAGTCAGAAATTTTTTCTGTCAAAATCAATCATTTTAGGGGTATTTTTATGCGAGAAAGCGATTGCGCGCATTTCCGAAGCGTGAAAAAGAATATTTTTCGTGAAGATGAGCCACTGTTGATTTTTAAAATTCAATTTTTCAACCCTTATAATTGAAAAATTTGCAAAAATAACATCGTCAATCGATTCTCCGCATAAAATTATCCATATACATGTCCAAATTAGCGTTTTTAGGTTATAAAATGGCCTTTTTTCCTATCATAGCCGTAGCTGCGTCGAGGGCCCTGCCCCAATAAAAAAAATGAAAATTTTTTTCCTAAACCATAAGGATGTTCCTTATGATTTTTCAAAAATTTGGAGTAGTTCCCCCGAAATTTCTGAGCTCCTACGCCCAAATTTCCTATAGATGTATGCAAAATTGCCATTTACAATGAAAAAGCCTGTACGGAGCACTATTTCAAGTTTCATAGGAAGTATTTTTTCATAGAATTTTTTTAGATAAGCGTTTAAAATAGCCGAATTAACGATTATTTACAAAAATTTTGAGCTAAAACGAATGTTTTTTGCGATTTTTTTGTAATTTTAAAATGAGGGGTGATCATCTCTACGCAAAAGTGCCCTTTTTTAGACACCCTGTATTTTAATCACTCATTTTTAGCTATTGGAACGAATTTTGGACAATAACAAACGTGTCCAAGAAGCCGCCTGCTCAGCATTTGCCACCTTTGAAGAAGAAGCTTGCAACGAGCTAGTCCCATATCTACCCGAAGTTCTTTCAACCTTGGTAGAAGCCTTTAAAAGATATCAAGCCAAGAATCTTCTCATTCTATACGATGCTGTGGGGACCTTGGCGGATAGCGTTGGTATGAATCTCGCAGAGCCTGAATACGTGGAAATGATTATGGCACCTTTGATGAATAAGTGGAGTGTTTTAAAGGACGATGATAAAGAGCTTTTTCCACTTTTGGAATGCTTGTCTTCAGTGGCTACAGCATTGCACACCCATTTCTTGCCATATTGTGAGCCGGTGTTTCAGAGATGTACTCAGCTGATTCAGAATACTTTACAGCAAAGTGCATTAGCTGCCGCTACAGGTCTTTTTTTGGATGAAAGATTCTATGTACATTATATTTTTTTAGGTACAAGTCCTGGCTATACAGACCATCCAGATAAAGATTTTCTGATTGTTTCGTTGGATTTATTATCAGAATTAGCTGAAGCGTTAAGAGAGAACATTGAACCACTTGTTGCTCAAAGCAAGCTTGTTGAACTGCTCTATATTTGCTCAAATGTTGGTTTTTATCTACCGAAATTCCGATTATCTATTCATATTAAAGTTGTGAAAAATTGATTGTTGAGCTCAAAAAGCGTCAAAATTAATTTTTCAAAAGATAATAAGTTTTTATTTAATTTTGTAATTTTCAGGATCCGACTCACGAAGTCCGACAAAGTTCATTCGCACTCCTCGGTGACCTAGCTAAAGCTTGTTATCAGCATGTTCAGCCTTACGTTCATTTGTTTATTCCAATTTTGGCGCACAATTTGAACCCAGAGCAAGTTTCTGTGTGTAACAATTCAATTTGGGCCATGGGAGAAATATCGCTAAAAATGGGTGCCGAGATGAAACAATTTATGCCACTGTTGTTACCACCATTGATTGGTGTGATGAATCGGGATAAAGGCCCGAAAACACTGCTGGAAAATACTGGTTAGATTTGATTCATAATAGATTTTAAATTTGTGTTAACTATTAGTGCGGGTGAGCAAGGGCGCCTCCGGCGCTCGCAGATTCTTCGAGTGTCACTTCTTAGTTTTCAAAATTTAGTTGTAACATTTCTTTTAAAACAATCTTATAATTTAACATTTTGGGCGGTACCCCATTTAGGTAGCGCCTTAATTTTGGTCATGATTTCGGGGAGGAAGTTTTGAAAAATTCAGGTTTGGTGGGAAGGTTTGGGAAAATTTCTATTTTTCTTTCCGGAAATTTAAAATTTTTTATGTTTGGGGAGAAAGGTTCATTTTGGATGGGAGGAGCAAATGTTGAAAAAATTCATCATCAGTATTATTTTTCTATAGAGTATGAGAAAACTCCATTATCTACGTCCAACTTTCAAACTTATGTTTCCCATTTAGCAATTACCCTGGGTCGTTTTGGACTGCACTGTTCTCAAGAAGTTGCACCATTTCTATCCGATTTTATACGTGCTTGGTGTTTGGCACTTCGAAATATTCGCGATAATGAAGAAAAAGATTCCGCATTCCGTGGACTTTGCTACATGATAAATATGAATCCACAAGGCGTTGCGACCCACTTCATTTTCCTCTGTGATGCGATTGCTTCTTGGAATAACCCGAGTGATGACTTAAAGTACATGTTCCATCGAGTACGTGATTTTTTAAGTTTATTTGGTAGAGTCTAAAATATTGAGTTGCTCTAAATGTTGCGGATGGATTTTGAATGTATGAGATGGGAATGATAAGCTCCTAGTATATTTTTATGCGCGGTTCACGAATTCGGTGTTTAATTTTGCTGAAACATTGATTAAAGCAATGAAATTCACAAAATATGTATTTTTTATATTTATATTTGGCTCCTAAATGAATTTCCCAGTAAAAGTGATGTTCCACATATCTGATCCTTCTAAAATTTCACGCTGAAATGACATCTCTCTGCCGATATTTACTGTCAAGAAGGTTATAGCCATTTTATCAAGTTTCTATGAAATGGGATTTTTCACCAAAAAACAATTCTTAATTTCTTAACCCATTTTTGCGAAAACAAGGTGAAGGAAGCATTTTCACGCAATGGGAATGTGTGCAATCGATTTTTCACCCTATTTTTACCCCTAGAAGGTCATTTTTCAAAAAAATTTTTGGAGAAAGGGTCCTTATTTGCATCCCAATTAAACTCATGGGCTATCCGAATACGTATGTTTCATCTTAAAAATCTTGCAGATTTTGAAAATTCTGAATGCGGCCCTGTCATAACTTCAAAATCCATTCGCAACTTTTATTCGTAAAGCGCAACTCCATTCACAACGCAACGTTTTAGACACTACCATTATTTTATTGGAACAAAATAAACACTAAAATATGTTAGACTTTGTCATGCGACATTAACTTGCTGGGCAGTCAATCGATAGATGAGACTCTTTTGCACTCTTATCGAATAGGTCTGTCTGGCCGAGTGGTCTAAGGCGCTGCGTTCAGGTCGCAGTCCTCTTCGGAGGGCGCAGGTTCGAACCCTGCGGCAGACAATTCTTTTTTGCATTAAAAATATTATTTTTTTAAATATTTTTAGATATATAAAAAATTGTTTTCATATTTTTCATAAAATTGATTTTTTCATATCTAAAAATATTTTAAAAATACTCATTTTAATGCAAAAAAGAAATGTCTGCCGCAGGGTTCAAAAGAGCCATCTATCGATTGACTGCCCGGCACGTTAAAAAACAAAAATGTATAAATTAATTTTTCAATATTTTAGATTTTGCATGCATTCAAGACTCAAGTTGGTGATACGAACTGGAATACCTTTGTTGGACAATTTCCTCAACCATTAAGACAACGTTTGGCTCAACAATATGAACTGTGAATATTTAGATTCTTATGTATTGAAATATTATGTTCGTAATTTTGTTACTTTATTTCTGGTTAGTATTGTCTTAAACTTCGATGTATGTAAATATCATGATCGATTTTTTAATCTTAGTAGAGCAGGAATAACCGAAACCGCATGTTTGAATAACCGATAAAAACCGTAACCGAAAGAAAAATAACCGACCATAATCGATAGGAATTTAATGCCTCGAAGTTTTTAATTTACTGGATAATGATTTTATCGAATCAGTTCTTTTTCGTTGTTTAATGTTATAAAGATTATAGATTTTCGTATCAATACCAACGAGAGTTTTGAGAAACTCGATGTTTATTTTATTAAATATTCGTTTGTGTTATAGTTAAGACAATATTGAACTTTAATTCGGTTATAGAATTTTCGGAGCTACCTCAGCTCTTATACCCCCATTGAATGTGGCCTAAATCGAAAAAGTTTATTTTAAATTTTCTCAAAAATAACCCTATGAAGGGTAATTTTATGCGGGAAACACGTTGGCGATGTTACTGAGTAAAAACGCTTCTTTATTTTTTAGAAAATTAAATTTTTGCATACTAGATTTTTCGAAAAATGTACTTTCTTTGTCTTAAATGATTATATATATTCGATTGTCTAAAAATGGAATCTTTTTATCAAAAATAACATTGCAATATATTCACGCATAAAATTACCTCTAATAGGATTATTTTTGAGAAAATTTCGAAAAATAAAATTTTTCGATTTTAGACCACGTTTAATAATGGTATAAGAGCCGAAATAGCTGCGAATTTTCAAGGACTAAGAATTTTTATGCTTAATCTAAAATTCAAGGATAAGAAAAGATTCGATAAAAAAACCTGGCCGAATAGAATTGCACGTGTGTTTCGAATGCGTGAAAAGGTCCGAAAGTCTGAAGCCGAAAATTTAAATTGCAATAACTTTTTTTATATTAAGTTCAAATGCAATCATTTTTGTTTGCAAATGAAAGAGCAACATTAGACTTAAAGATTTTTAAGAGGAACTTTGTTGAAACGCTTCCTGTCATTTTCTACAGATGTTTTAGTAAAAAATAAGCCTAAATATTGGACAAAAATGCTGTATAAAATCACAGGAAGCATTTAAAAAAATTTCTCTTACTAAAAGTTGTTTTTAATATTGCTCTTTAATTTGCAAAAAATTTTGATATCGGGCTTGATACACAAAAGTTATTGCAATTTAAAGTTGGCAACATTGAAAATGCAATAATTTTTGTGTATTAGTCACAATTAAAAAAATTTTTTTGCACATGAAAGCAATGTTAGGCCTCATTTTTTATAAGAGGATTTTTTCTGAAACGCTTCCTGTGATTTTCTACAGCTGTTTTTATCTCATATAAATCCTCGGTGAGGATTTTCTTCAGGTAAAGCGTTTTCACGCCTCGGGAATGCGCGCTTTTTCTCAGCAATCGATTCTCCGCATAAAATTACCCCTATAGGGGTTTTTATGAAAAAAATTTCAGGCTTCAGACTTTTTGGACCCAGAAACACACGTGAATTGGCCATCTTATTGCATGTCGTTCCACATTTGTGCGCCATTTCAGTGTGCCCTATTGTCCCTTGTTCTAACATTACGTGTACTTTTAGTTCTCTTTCGTTTTTTGCTTGTTGTGATAATCTGTGGCACTTTAAATTTTAAGTTCTTTAAGTTTATGTAAAAATGGTATTTTATTCATGTTAAATAGAATATAATGGATAATGGTCCATAGCTACTTAGGGGCTTTTGGGGCCGCCCCCGAAATCCAAAAATGAAAAATTTTTCTATTTTCCTTCGTATTTAGGGGCGGCGAAGCCGCCATAATACGAAATAGCTTAGTATTTTAGAAGACCTCTTCGACCTTTTTGGACCCCTTCGTATTTGAGTTTCCTGTACCACCCTCCCCACCTTGGCATGTATGTATATTAGGGGCCGAACATTCTTATATCTTTGGTGTATATTCTATGAACAAAATACTTGTTCGTTTTATTTCTTTTTTCGTTCTTTTCAGTTTTATGTTATCTCAATTTTTATTAGTCCCTGTTTTATTCTACTTATTATTTCACTTTTTAGTTTTCTGTAAATAAAGATGAGTGTTCAGAAAGTTTTCGAATTTAATTTATTACTGCTTTCGTTAACGGGTTTAATTTCGGGGTTACCCTATAAATTTTTTATTGCTGATATTTTTTTTGATAATGATTTTATTATTTTTTAGTTTAGACTTTTCTTTTAAGTTCAACTTTATTTGATTCCCGGGGTTTATTGGTTAATATTCAACTTGAAATTACACAACTAGAACAATCGGGTAGGAACTAGAAAATACACAACTAGAAAACTAATGAAATTTCTTTGTTGTCTGGATTTCTGTCGAACTTATCAAAGAGAAAAAACTTAGTAAAGTTATAACTTTACTAAGTTTTTTCCCTTTGATAAGTTCGACAGAAAGCCAGACAACAAAGAAATTTCATTAGTTTTCTAGTTGTGTATTTTCTAGTTCCTGCATGGCATTATGAAGCCTTTCTAGTTGTGTTTTTCTAGTTGTGTATTTTCTAGTTTACAGCATACCATCATTTTCATTGCAATGGAATCCATTCCCATCGATTCCATTGAAATTTGATTTGAATAACTGACTGTTGGAAGCGAAATTTTGAAATTTTTATTCTGAAGAATTTTCCATTCCTTGCCATCCCTGGTGAAGTTAAAATCCGGGAATTTAGATTCCGGCTCCGGGCCAGTTTAGGTTCCGGTTTTCCAACCGGAACCTAAACTCGGAACTTTATATCATTGGTATCATCGGTCATACCCGACTTTTATAGGAGTCCCCTTAAGTTCAGAGAAAATAAGCAAAGATAGAATCACCGTTATGTTATGTTCGAATATGTCGGGTCAAGACAAGATTAAGCCTCTAGTCGTTGGTCATCATGCAAACCCAAGATGTTTTAGAAACAACAGGCCTCGTTGTGTTGATTATGTTGCGAATTCGACGGCGTGGATGACAGGTTTTTTTGTTTTTTTTGTAACAATCTATTTTTTAGGCCCAATTTTTGAAACATGGTTGGACAACTGGAACAAAAAACTCTCGAATGAAGGTCGAAAGATTCTATTGTACATGGATAATTTTTCTGGACATACCGAGATGGAACTTTCTAATATAGTGGTCAAGTTTTTACCACCTAACACTACCGCTAGAACCCAGGTATGTTTTACAGGGTGGGTAAAAAAAGTGGGTTTTTGTGATTTTTGGGACCCGAAAATTTATTTTCTAAAGGTAATTTTATGCGGGGAATCGATTGCGCGAATTCCCGAATCCTGAAAATGCTTCCCTGGATCTGATTCAGAAAAAATTGGGTTTTTCAAAATGCAAAAAACGACCATTTTCGCTTCAAAAACCCAATTTTTTCCTGAATCAGGAAAGCATTTTCAGGGTTCGGGGATACGCGCAATCGATTCCCCGCATAAAATTACCCCTAGAGAAGTCATTTTTAGAACAATACATTTTCGGGTCCCAAAAAATCACAAAAATCCACTTTTTTTTCGCTCCCTCTTAAAAAATTTCTGGCTACGTCACTGCCTGTACATTTAAGATTTTTATGCTTACTGTTTTTTAGCCGCTTGATCAGGGAATCATAAAAAATTTGAAGTTTTTTTATCGTCAACAACTACTTCGAAACCATGTGGACGCACTAGATGTTGAACAGGAATACAACCCGAACCTTTTGGACGCTCTTCGTATGCTTAAGAAAGCTTGGGATAACGTGAAGCCTTCAACTATTATCAATTGCTTTAGACGTGCGGGATTCGTGATCGATAACCAAGTAGGCTTTTATGGTTCCCCAGTAAAAAGCCCCAGTAATTTGGGAGTAACTCCTGTGGTCTGCGCACACCTCATATCTTCTGAAAATGAATAGGAAGAGAGAGAGGCAGGAAAAAAGGTTCTTTTCTATAAACAATTTTTAGACTCAAGCTGTTGAAGTGGCGGAAAATGATGAGCTGAATGAGTTAGAAGAATTATGGAACCGGCTCAAACTTAGTCACGATTTGGAATTTCACCCGACCCTTCAGGATTATTTATCGATTGACGATCTAATGGACACAAACGAGAACGGTCCACCTCAACTGGAAACAGGTTTGATTTTTTGGGCTTTTCTATATTTTTAATTTTTACAGATGTGGAAATGGAAGTAAGCGAGTCCGATCCGTCCCAATTGGACGCTGAATACATGACATTCGAATCTCTTCTTGACGATCCCGGAAATGTTATACCACCATCTCATGATGGTGGTATAACATTTCCAGAGGACTACGATTATATGCCTTATGAAGAGCTGCTCGACATGCCTTTACCGTCTCAAGAGGTACCCAGAGTGGTGCTCAAACTCAAGAAAGCTGGAAACGCCTGGAAGGCGAATGATCCGTTCTACAATGAATATGAAGCCTAAATTTAGCTTGATATCTTGTTGTATTGTATTTGTTATTTTTTGATATTAACAAACATTTTTTGTTGAATTTTAATTGCTTAAAATCGTTATTCTTATGATAAAATATATAATTGCCAAAACAAATTTTATATAGGTTACAAAACAAATTTTAAATAGACAAAAAGTAACAAAATTCACTTATAAATAAAATATTCAACTTCATCCTTCTGTTTTTCTGCGTTGATGCTTTCTTCTGTGATAAACAACTCTTCGGCGTCATCCATAACCATTTGTATTTTTCGCTTAAAATTCAACGCGTCTTCGCCGTATCTCTGTCAATTTAAATCTGCTTTGGCTGAGCGATAGCTCATTGAATTCGGAATTCCTGAGGCACCCATTTATATAGTCTAACTTTTTTTGGCTACCACGGAACTTTTTATTGCACCAGGCAGCAGCTCATTTTTCATGCATTTTTTTGAAGTCGAAAAAATATTTTTTCCCTGAATCAGAGTCAAGGAAGCATTTTCACGCTTCGGGAATGCGCGCAATCGATTTTTCGCATGATTTTACCCCTATATAGGCTGCTTTGGAAAAAAACCGAGTCTCATTCGCTGGCGAACATTGATCATTCCGCTTTTGACTGCGTATTTGAACCTTGGTATGTATGCCCGAATTGTGTTGAAATAACAAGAGAGGAAACGTTTATTCCGACTTCACAGTTTAAATTTTTACAAAAAGAATGACGAACTATAGACAGGAAACAGCTAAGAACACTTTATCAATAAAAAAGATCTAGAGAAAGAAATCTTTCGGATTGTTCAATCATTGATCAATCCGAAACACTGCGAGAACTTTTCGACAATTCGCAAAGCGAAGTCGTCGCAAAGAAGCAAAGACTTAGGGAATAGCAATAAATATGCAAATTAAACAATTAATACCACACAGCTTAAAACGTTTCTGGAAGCCTGTAGAAATGAAAAGAATATAAAGGAATAAAAAATAGCGTTTACAATTTACTGACTGTAAGTGATTGACTTTTTCGACTATAGCTTACAACTGGAGTACACTTAACATTTTTCTTATAAAGACCTAATTTAAAAAGAGCTTTTAAACTTATTTTGTAAAGATATCTCAAAAAATCCAACATAGCATTTCTATATCCGGACATAACAAACAACGTTATGAAAGAATTAAACAAGATGCAAATTAGAAGGATTTTATCTACAGCAGGTGTGAGTTCCAAATATTCATATCTAGATATATAAGGTATGTCTGATTCGAGTAATTGTAGATTTGAATCATGCCAAGAACGGATATGAGATTTGAAAAATCCGAATACAACAGAAAGTAGTAAAACAAGCATGAAAATGATGATAACTAAATTTTGTATGAAAATAGCAATGGCAACTTTT
>JAQGCP010001829.1:0-11529 GCA_034699885.1 Acrobeloides thornei | reverse complement strand
GTTCACCACATAATGTCTGTTGGGCATTCGAATCGTTCTGTTGGGTAAGATTTGAAGCTAGTTCACTATTTGTGTGGTACTTATATTACAAAAAGCGGATGGTAGACATTTTTTTTGGATATTTGGCATAAAGAGTATCTAACAAGTCTCTGTGAAAGATAGCAGATGAAGCACAATGCTTAACGTGGAAGAAGAATGGTCAACGACGCTCCGGAGAACATTTTAGGCATTTTTTCTAGGTTTTCACACAATCATCAACACGTTCCTCGACTAAAAAACCCTATAAGTTTTTCAGTTGATTTTAAAGAAAAAATTTGACTTTTGAACCATGATAAGTGCCACACAAATAGTGAACTAGCTCCTCAAATTCGAATCATACTAATAAAAAATTTTTTAGAAGAACCAATATGAACGAGCACAGCAGTCGCTCGCATGCAATTTTTATTGTAACAGTAGAATGTTGTGAAACTGGGCCTGATGGAGAGAACCATATTCGGGTGGGCCGTTTGAATTTGGTCGACTTGGCGGGTAGTGAAAGACAAGCGAAAACCGGTGCTATTGGAGAAAGATTTAAAGAGGCTACTAAGATAAACCTCTCGCTCTCGGCACTAGGAAATGTGATATCGGCTTTGGTGGATGGTAAAAGTTCGCATGTTCCATACAGAGATTCGAAGTTGACTCGACTTTTACAAGGTAAAAAAAGACTCTAAACATGTTTCGCCATTTGTAGATTCACTTGGTGGAAACTCGAAAACTGTAATGGTCGCCAACATAGGACCAGCTTCATACAACTTCGAAGAAACCATGAGCACATTACGCTATGCAAGCCGAGCTAAAAATATCAAGAACCGGCCTAGGATAAATGAAGATCCTAAGGATGCACTCCTGCGTGAATTCCAAGTAAGTAGAAAAGTGTTGTTCTGATCCTCCAGCGTGCGGATCACACAGATCACAAACTAAAGCTCACTTCAAGACTTTCTAGTACGGCCCCCAGATGGGGGTGACGTTTTTTGGACGCAAGGGGGAACCGAACCCTTGTTAGTGCCGGTGATCCGCAGCCTTGGCAGCGCACCGGACCACTACACCATAGTAGTCACTGAATGACTCGTAACGAATTTCGAGTAGTGTAATCAGGAAAAATCTTTTGGACGCAAGGGGGAACCAAACCCTTGTTAGTGCAGGTGATGCTGTAGACTTGGCAGCGCACCGGACCACTACACCATGGTGATCACTGAATGACTCGTAACGAATTTCGTTATTGAAGTAGTGCCAACCACAACAAAAAGTTTCTAAACTATATTTTCAACATTTAGGAAGAAATAAATCGCTTAAAATCCATGCTAGGCAAACGAGGTGGAAGTGCTTCTAGAAGACGTCGAAGAAAAGTAAATGGCGAAGTTGAGACCCCAGAAGTAGAACCCACCGAAAATATAACAAATAACGAGGATTATATAAAAGAGCAGCAGCAGAAATTAGATAAAGAAAGAGAAGCCCTTCTACAAAACAATAGTCTCATTTCTGAAGTAAAAGAAAAGATCTTTTTGCAAAAAGATTTACGCTATTTTCAGGAAAAGAAACGCATGCTAGAAGCGCTCGAACAACGGGCCAACCAATTAGAACGTGAACGAGAAGCACAACAAATTTTAGCCGCAAAAATTCAGTCGATGCAAAGTAAACTCCTGTCCGGTGATGGAAACATTCTCGATAAAACTCGAGAACAACAAAGGCTATTACAACAAAAACGAATTGAATTGGCCGAGCAGCAGGTAAACAAATTTTACATTTTTTTAAACAAAAATGTCCCAAATTTGCTATTTTGTCACCAAAAATCGTAATTTTTCGAGCATTTTTTAGAAAAAAGAAAGAGAAATTCTCCAGCAGTTGGAAACCCAAGAAGATAATGCAGCTGAGATTCAACAAACCTTTGCAAATCTTCAACAAGAAGTTGAAGCGAAAACCAAAAAGTTGCAAAAGCTACACACGAAGCTACAGCAAGTGCGGATCGATTTACAAGATGTCGTTGACAATAACAATCGAGAAAGACAACAGCTTGAAGAATCTGTATCGGATATGAACAAGGATCTTAAATTGAAGTAAATGAGGGCATAAGAATCGAATGAAACGATACATATGAAATGACACGAATGAAACGACATAATGGAAGGAAACCAAATTCAGGGTTTTCGTGTCAATATTCAGGCAAATTCAAACCCGTTTCCAGACGATTTCAAATTTTTCAGTTTTGATGAATTTTCAATTTTTGAAACGATTTCGTTTCCAGAAGGCATCCGAAATACGTGCCGAAAACGGGTTTGAATTTTTCTGAGTATTGACACGAAAACCCTGAATTTGGTCTTGTTCCATTATGTCGTTTCATTTTTATCGTTCCATCCTTTTCGTTCCATTAGAGCCTAAGCCTAAATGGATATAGCTTATCTCTCTATATTTTTAGATGGCTGGTCGTAGAAAACTTTATACCTGTAGACGTAGTAGAACGCCTAAGAGAACGTGCCTATTTTGATGAAGACGACCATGTTTGGAGGATCCTTCGCCCCGGTCAGGCTCGACCCAAAAGTCGCGAGTCCACCGCATCTGGCAATAACAACAGGATCGAACCCGATATTCTTATAAATGATGTTGGCTTTTCTCAAGACAAAGAAAGTACCGACATGATCGATTCCGGAGTTGGAACTGGCACTAGCGAGGTCTCCACTTCAACAGAATCTTCGTTGAGGACAGCTACTTTAGCTCAAATGAAAAGACCCGTACGTGTTCATTTTAGGTTGAAGTGAAATAAAAATTTTTTAGCTATCCATGATTGGTCTTCGACGCCCGATGACCGATTTTGAAAGAGAAGCACTAACACGTGTAAGGCAAAGGTCTCGATCAACTCGTTCACTAGGCGGAAATGCGTTATCAAGTGGATACGCAGCCTCGGTTGAAGCCTTTATTCCGGATGAAATTATGCGCTTTTGTGGTGAAAATATTGTTTCGTTCTCTCAGCTCGATTACTATCCTAAACATGTACTCGATTACCAATCTAGTCTCAATAACATGCATTCCACGGTAAGTACAGGGTGTCCCAAAAACAATAGAATTTTCGTGACTTTTTCATGAATTTTGGATCAAAAAATTTTTTCTAAAAATGATATAGGGTGATTTGATGCGAGAATCAGTTGCGCGCACTCCCAAAGCGTGAAAACGCTTCCTTGACCCTGATTCAGGGTAACGTATTGAAGCAAAAATGAAAAAAATTCGGATTTTGACCGGATATCCGACTACCTAGAATTTTTATATGCGAGAAATCAATCATAGAAATATAGGGGGTGGGAGCCTCCCACCCTGATACAGCCGCTTGAGGCCCGAAAAATGAAAACGTACCGCATGCGCTTGTGACACGTTAAAAAAATTTGTGACGTGAAGCGCGTCGACCACAAGAAAGGTCGTCAAACTTACCTATGAACGACCACTCAGAAACTTGAATGCTCCAATTTAGGGTTTCAATAAGTCTACTAGTGCCTTGCAACAGAATGTTGTTATTGATACATCAAAAATCCCTGTTTTACGAAGTTTGAGTCGAGAGTCAAGATCTAGTGCTAGTAAAAGGTAAAAATTATATAAAATCTTGTTAACTATAAAACAAATTTTAGACGCGGCTCTTCAGCACAACTCGAGTCAAAAAACGCCCGTGCCCGCAGCGCGCTTGGAAATGTGACAGCCTCCGCAACTTCCTCTGCACCTCCAGTCAAATCTCTACAGTCGATACCCCCTCCTTCGCCGACAATGCGTCAAAAGACTTCTTCATCAACTTTAGTGTTCCCGAAGGCTCGGGGATTAGTTGGAGGAGGAAAACGTTGACCAACCACCGACGGAAGAAGATGTTTCGCCGTCAACACTTTCATCATCAACCTTCCCGAAATTTCACTACTCCTTTTTCTTCTTCTTCACCTTCTATTTTTCATCTAAATGCACATCAATCTTCTTTGAATCAATCCAACAACCTTCTGATGAATACTAGCGATATTTGGCTGAACGATCCACTTAATACGTTTGGGAGAACCTCCGAAGAGCGTTCGAGTTCCAACGAGTTTGATAGTGACAACGATTCGGCTATTTGCGTCAATATTCCATTTCATGAGAATATACGGAATTTGGATACTTCTATGCACTTGACACCGATCGAAAGCTTGTAAGTTGGAATTTCTTGAATCCATGATTTATGAGATTTTTTAGACATGATTTGCATACTCCAAAACGTGATCGTTTTGGTGGACCAAGAAGCCAATCACTGAGGCCTAGTCGGATTCCTTGTTTGATGACACGGTCAATGTCTGAAGCTTCTAATAAGTAAGATCATACAACAAGTCATCATTTGATCCCCAAATATTATAAAACTTAATCGTTGTAGTTTTTGAAATGATTGCGATTGAAATTTGAATTGTGTTTATGTTTTCGTTGTAATACACAAACCTTTTCAAATTTTTTGCTTAAAAAATGAAACGTAAATTATTTTTAATCGGTTAGCAATTAATCATTTACAATAGTAAAGATATTTACATTGAAATTTGACGATTTTAGTGCAAAAAATTCAAAAAAGTTTGTGTATTACAACGAAAACATGAGCCCAAATTCAAATTTCAACGCAATTCTCTCGAAAACTACAACGATTCAGAGGTTTCGTAAGAACGAAAAATGCTCCATTTTTCATGAACTTTTCGAATATTTTATTTTTATATACGGTTTTTTCCGATTGGGCTAGTCGTTTAAGCAACAAATTTGGATATGTAGAATGGGTAAAAATGCCCAATCTTATTGAAAATACTTCTCAACTAATGGTTGTAATAAAAGCTCAAAATTCTCATATACGCCAATACGACTAGTAAAACTGGAAGAGCCTCAAAATATTATACCGTTACCAAAGACAAGTGTTGGCATATGTCAACCAGTGTAGACTATGGTAATGGTTAGCCTTGTGTCATTCGTGCCTAGTCTTCATTACTTCTCGACTCTACTACTTTTTGGTAAAAGAAGTCGTAGCTGTTTTTACAAAGTAGCCATTCATAAGATTTTTGACTTATTCGATTAGAAAATTGGATTTCGAGTTCTTGATTAAATCAAATTGCGGTTTATTTAATTTATCGATAAATACAGTTTCGCTACTATTGATATAGTTGGATCACAGAATGGAAATTTTCAAATAAAATCGTTCATAGTAAAAAATTTAGCTTTAAAAATTTAAGAAAAATCACAAATTTTGAAGTACAGGGTGTCCCAAAAAAGTGGAATTGTCGTCATTTTTTCATGAATTTTGGACCATAAAATTGTTTTCTCTAAAAATGAATCGGGGTAATTTGATGCGGAGGAATCGGTTGCGCGCACTCCCGAAGTGTGAAAACGCTTTCTTGACCCTGATTCAGGGTAGCGTGTTGAAGCGAAAATGAAAAAAATTCGGATTTTTACCGGATATCCGAGAGGGTTTTGCTATGTGAGAAATCGATTACGCGTGTTTTCGAAACGTGAAAATGCTTCTGGAAGGGGTGTGTGTATTCAATTGAAAAAGGATGTATATTTTTTAAGTTTATCAACAATCACAATTTACCAGGGAAGCATTTTCGCGTTCGAAAACACGCGCAATCGATTTCTCGCATAGAAAAACCCTCGGATATCTGGTCAAAATCCGAATTTTTTATTTTCGCATCAATATGCTACCCTGAATCAGGATCAAGGAAGCGCTTTCACACTTCGGAGTGCGTGCAATCGATTTCCCACATCAAAGCATGTTGTAGTATGTAGCACGTTATAGCATGCTACATACTATAACATGTTACATCTTTTGAAAACATTTTCCAAAATTCAAGAAAAAATCACGAAAATTCCACTTTTTTATGAGACACCCTGTATAAATCAAATTAGAAAGTCTTAAAATTTAGGCAATAAAATTTGTAATATTGGCATACTATTGAAATAAAAAATATGACAAAATTGCACAACAAGAAACTTGTAAATGCACAAGGAATTAAACTGGCTTCATATAGACCGATTGAAAAAAATTGCATAAAAATACCCGAAAAAATTTGTCTAAACCCGTTTATGAAATATGAGATGATAAGCTCGGATGACCAAATGATCATAAAATTGTGCAAAAAGGTTGTACGGAAAAATGAGCAATAATAACACTAGGATGAAAATTCATAAGAAAAAGATTCAAGATTACCAGTATGGTTAAATTTTTTGGTAAATTTCAAATTACAAAGTCTGTGTACACAAATATAAAGATTGGTGAAATATTTTTGTCCACTAGTATACACATGTTACCATCATATCTCAGGTATGCGAATTCTCAGGCATGATGGTAACATACATAATGAAATCTTCGAACAAAGAGTTCGTTAAAGAAAGAAAATTATTTAATATGAAATGGCTATCTAGATTCTAGATTTAAAAATCTCTTCAAAAAAAAATTATACACACAAATTAGGCCACATTTAAAATTTTTTAAATATTCAAAATTCATTGAATCAAGTTATGTACAAATGCTGAAACGAATAGCACACAAAAATATAGAACTGTTTGCCCTGTTTCAATTATATGTGTGAAAACAGGTTTTCTAATTTAGGTGGGGAATAAAATTTTAACGCCAAATTCTTCAATTTTTGAAAGAATTTACTACTTTTTTAGCCAAATTTTTGATTTTTTTTGAAAATTACAATATTGTTCCCCAAACCGATCCAGTGGAACAAATTTTTTAACCCAAAATTTTGAAAAACAAATACACAATCACCCCCTCGGCCTTGAATTTTAGATCACGGCGTCCGAAACTTGCAAAAAAGTCGAAACGCGTCAAACAAGCCCTTGTAGCCGAATGGATAGAACTCTAGGTTTGCAGTTTCTAAAGTGGAGGGTTCGACCCCGGAGGGCATTTTTATGTAAACATGCTACATGTTTTTAAAAAAAAATCAACTATGTAACATCTGTTTGAAAACATGTATCATGTTTACTACCTGGATCGAACCCTCCCCGTTAGAAACTGCAGTTCTAGAGTCCTAGCCATTCGGCTACTTGTTCGGTTTGCTCGACGCGCAACTTTTTTTGTAAGTTTCGGACGCCATGAGATAAGAGCCGATGTGAAATTCGATTTCCTCTCGGATACAAAACACTAAACTCATCTAGCTTTCTATGGAAACAACAAAGAGAAAATGAATAAAACAACACAAAAGAAATGTTCTTAGAACAGTAGTAAAAACGAAGAAAACCTACTGACCTTGGTAGGACCAATCGAGCTAGCCAAGAGACTAGTCCTTTTATACACATTTTCCAACTCTTTCACATTACTGACTACAACTGCCAAATAGGCCTTCATTTTTGACTTCTTCGGATCACCGGAATCTGGTGATGCTGGCTCGATTGAATCGGTGGCTGAGGTGGGAAACGATTTGTGATCGTTGAGAAAAATTTTGTTTGAAGTGTATTTGGGTTGATCTTCGTGTTGCCTTAAATCACGCCGGAATTGGTCTCGTTCGGTTTCTCGTTGTCGATCACGACCATCTCGTTCATACGGTCTACCAGGACGTTCACGATCCATACGATCAAGTCTTCTTGGCCCACGAGGTCGGCCTTCAGTTTCTTGTCGGTTTCTATAACGGTCTTCATTTCGTTTGGACGTGTTTGCTAGCTGGCTTTCTTCAGTTTTGCCATAAGTCTGTTGTCGGCGTTCACTTTTTCTTCGTGCGATTTCTTCCCTCAACCGTTTCTGCTCTTCAACTTTTTTCAAATAGTCTGCATCCAAGCCAATAGCTTCAGCACATTCTTTTGTATGAGCCTAGAAAAAAATATTTAAAGTGGGTGCAGATCGAGGCCCGATCTCGGTCGGAAAATTTTTTTTAAATGACTTTCTAGGGGGTAATTTTATACGGGGAATCGATTGCAACCATTTTCATAGCGTGAAAATGCTTTCTTAACCCTGATTCAGGCAATTTTAGGGTATTTTTTGCTATTTTTACTACTTCTTACTACAAACTATGAATTTTTTACTACTTCCTACTACAAGTTACAAATTTCTTACTACTACTCAAACTACAAATTTTTACTATTACTATAGACTACGAATTTTTTTTTACTACTTCTTACTACAAATTTTTTACTACTTCATACTACAAATTTCTTACTACTTCTTACTACAAACTACAAATTTTTTACTACTCCTTACTACAAGCTACAAATTTTTTACTACTCCTTACTACAAGCTACAAATTTTTTACTACTCCTTACTACAAGCTACAAATTTTTTTTACTACTACTCAAACTACAAATTTTTACTATTACTACAGACTAAGAATTTTTTTACTACTTCTTATTACAAACTACAAATTTTTACTATTTCTTATTACAAACTACAAATTTTTACTATTTCTTACTACAAACTACAAATTTTGAAAAAAACGCGCCCTTTATATTGTGGAAAAATGAACTCATAAAAATTACTTCAATCTTTGGGCTTTCACGCCTCATTCTCTCATCTCTGTCGCGATTGGAACGATTGTTATTATCGTTTCGCCTGTATTCATCTCGAGCATATCGGTCTCGACGAGGCGAGATTCTTCTTGGTCCACGAGGCTTTCGAATCGGAGAACGGCTTCGGGAACGAGTTCTCGAAGAAGCCGAAGAGCTTGATGAGTATGATCGACTCTGTGAAGAATACGATGAACTTCTAGAGCGTCGACGAGAGCGCTGAGGATCGGATGAAGAATCTAAAATGATTAGAAGAAAGTAATAGTTTACGGACTGATGAATTTTTCCAATTTTTGACGAATTTTTTGAAAAAAATTTCAAAAAATTGATCAAAAATTGTTTTTTTCTTCTTACCAAAATGCGTTTTCCTCACGAACGCTTCCACCATAAAATTCCAGCTTGCATCTGCAGCCGTTTTATTTGGTGGAATCATTGGCGGGGGTACATTCAAATTCGGAACCATCGGCACCGACATTCCTGGGAAAGTTGGCAATGGTGCCGCCAAATTTGGCGGTGGTGCTGCAAAATTCGGTGGGGGTACAGCCATTGCCGGAGCTAGTGGCGGATTCATCGGTCTCATCAACGAGCGGATCATCACATTCGATACGGAATTGGCGCTTGGTGCTTGCCCAACGAACTGTGCACTGGGATTTGGACCAACGTTTGAAGAGAATGGTCCTCGGCATAAGTTTGTCGACAATGATGCTAAACATGAATAAAAATTTTTGGTTAAAAAGTTCAATAAGTTACATGGCAGTGGGCCTTTAAAATTTGGATTGATAAAACATTTTCGTCCAGTTTTTTTAGATGGTTCATTTGACTCGCGACGGCTCTAAAACACAAATTAGATTGTTTAAAAATAAAGATTTTTGAAATCTGTGTATTACAACGAAAACATGAACGCAGTGGAAATTCGTTCCTGAATCAATAAAAGTTGTGTGTATTGACGCGAAAATTTAAAATTTATTTTTGGCAGTTTTCGTAAGTCGAATGAAACAAATTTTCGCGTCAATACACAACTTTTATTGATTCAGGGACGAACTTTGCTACATGTTTTCAAAAGAAAAAATCAACCATGTAACATCTTTTTGAAAACATGTAGCATATTCTACCATGTAACATCTCTTTTTCATGTTTTCGTTGTAATATACAGATTTCAAAAATCACCAACTTCAAACGCAATTATCTCAACAACTACAACGATTCAGGACATGCCGTAAAAACAAAAAATGCTTCATTTTTCATGAACTTCCTGGTGGCAGCGGCCCACGAAATACGTTTGGGGGGGGGGGGGTAAGCCACACGACGGCGAGTAATAATGGGGAAGATGTGAGTCTAAAAAGGCGAAATTTTTGCTAACGTAATATGTGAACGACCACTTTTTAAATTTTCGCGTCAATGCACAATTTTTATTGATTCAGGAACAAAGTATCTACCTCTCGAGACCTGTCTCGTTGTCTTTTCCCATCTTTTTTACTGGAATCTTCGATTGAGCTAGTGACAGTCTCAGGGAGAGTTTCTTTTTTACCCATATCTATTTCCTCTTCATAATCAAGTTGCTCTGGTTCGTCGACCAAACTTTGTTGTCTGTTAGTCATGGAGATATTTCCTGGTGCGGTTTCTTCTTGATTTTCTGTCTGAAAATTGCATTTTAAAATCAATATTTTTAGTAGTAGGCACGGGGCGAAAAGTTGGTACCACCCCGGGTAGTCAGGGGGAGAAAGGGTGGTACCACCCGGGGTACTGAGTGGTATCGCCCCCCTACCACCCGGGGTGGTACTTTTCGCCCCTTGGTAGTAGGGCAACACAAATTTGCATAAGCCGGTATACCTTTTTACTAGAAACGACAGTTGATGGTTCAGGGTCGTCGCCTAATATGGCATCAGCATCATCATAATCTAGTTGTAAATCATCATTTTCTCCCTGATATTCCAAAATTTCTTCTGCAGTCTTATCAATGACAGTTGAGCTCATTTTGCTAAAAAATTATATTGGGTTGTTCGATAGGTATTACACGAGAGTAACTCATGTTTTCGTGCCAATATACAGACTTTTTCAAAAAATGGGGGTGCAAATTAATTTTACAATGTCGATAATTGGCTATAGAAGTGGATTTTTGACGAAATTTTCGACCGTACTATAGTCTTTCTAGTCGGGAAATCGATTGCGCGCATTGTCGAGGCATGAAAATGCTTGCCTGACCCTGATTCAGGGAATACAAAGTTTTTGAGGCACTATACCCCTCGTAGGGGGTACCTTCCCGTGGTCAAAATCAAAAAATTTCTTCAGATTCGTGTTCCCCATGTCGAAAAACCTTCTGACACTAAATTTCAGCTAATTTTTTGAAAATTCGAGTTTTTGGCTCCAAGGGGAACCAAGAGGGCCAAAAACTCAAATTTTCAATGGCTTTTTTAGCTGAAATTTGGTGTCAAGGGGTTTTTGGACATGGGGAATACGAGTTTGAAGAAATTTTTTGATTTTGACCATGGAAAGGTACTCTACGCCCTACGAGGGTATAGTGCCTCAAAAACATTGTATTCCCTAAATCAGGGTCAGACAAGCATTTTCATGCCTCGGTAATGCGCTCAATCGATTCCTCGACTAGAAAAACCCTAGTACGGTCGAAAATTTCGTCAAAAATCGACATTTTAAAATTAATTGCAACATTGAAAAAATCCCATTTTTTGAAAATTTCTGGATATTGACACGAAAACATGAGTTACGCTCAAAAAGACTTATTGAATCGTATTCAGCATGCATAATATTCAAAAAAAATTTCAACGAAAACAAGATAAAAATGACGAAATTAGATTTTTTTGGGGCCGACAATACTTTTCGAACAATCCAATAAATTTTTTGCCAACATTTAAAAAAAAACTAGAGAAAAAAGACATGGAACGAAACAAAAAATTTCAAATAGACAGAATCTCAATTGAATTTTTTTAATAATTTCTTCATTGATTGATCTATTTCTCGAAAAACAGAATGCCAAATGCGCACAACGTAATAACCTGAATATCA
>JAQGCP010001828.1:0-11531 GCA_034699885.1 Acrobeloides thornei | reverse complement strand
ATTTAGGCATTTTTAGTTCTCACACTCTAATAAAGATTTTGGACAAAATAAAAACATTTTTGTGCAAGTTAAATTATGAATAAACAAAAAATCACCATAAGACTACAAAAATCGAGTCTCGGAAGAGACGGGGTTAATGTACAGGGTGTCTCAAAAAACATGGATTTTTGCGATTTTTTCAAAATTTTCAATTTTTAAATTTTCACCAAAATAGCCCTTTACTCCCCCGAATCCGCACCGACAGGCGCGGAGTTGGGCCCCACATTTCTACATTTCAACTCACAAAACATAATCCTCGACCTCTCTCTCTTCCCCGCCCCATTCCTCCCCTCCCTATTTTCCACGTCCTTCTTCCCCTTCCCAACCCTCTCTTTCCCTCCCTGTCCAAAAATCCTCCCAAACACTCCATCTACCTTCCCTGCCCATCCCTCCCCCCTCCATCCTTAACCCTCGCCCTCTCTTTTTTTGACATCCTGTAAAACCATAAATGAATAAAAAGATAATCAAAAGAGATGCTAAAAGATCTGGATTAATAGGTGAAAATTTTACTAGGACATACACGTACGTATTCACACAATGTATTTAAGGATGGCGCATTTTGTCAGAAAATTTTCTTGTTGATTTTTGATGCTTTGCATACAAATATGGGTTCTAGAATCGAGATTAGTAAATCTTGCAAAATTTTGTTACGTTTACATGTTTATCTTCGATTTATTTTGTTTTTGCTATTATCTTGAATGAAGTAATTTTTGAAACGTGCAATACATAAGTTCAAATGATCACCATATTTTATTTACTCAATAAACTTTATTGTTTTTGAGTTTGTAGGGAGTAAAAAAGTTTGGCTCTTATTTAAAGAATGCATGATGTCTGCAAAAGTTTGTGTAAAAATGCAAAAATTTGTTTACCTCATCATAAGTGTAACTATAGGGTGCTCCTCCCCCCAAAAGTGGTAACCTTGCGAATTTTTTTCAAGTTTTTTAATTTTCACCAGGAGCAAAAAAGTAGGTGATAGCACCCTAATGGGTGGCACGGCAAGGCAAAGTGTACAAAAAATGGAAACTCGCGGAAACCGGTCGGAATCGTTTTATCTCGCTTCAAAACACTCCGTTATACCTTTCTTGAGCCAAATATAGAGGTTCACATTTTCGTTGAGTTTTTCATGGTTATATACACATCCTACTATATGGAGCAAAGAGATTTTGTGTTGACGCGAAAATAGGATAACAAAGGTCTAAGCATGGAATCGATTCAAGCATCGCTGAGGCACGAAAATACTTGCATGACCCTGATTCAGGGAATACGAATTTTGGGTCTTTTTAGGTACATGTTTGACAATCCAATTTTTTGTAAAGTTACATATTTGGCAACACAATTTTTTGAAAGGTTACATGTTAACAAATCAATTTTTTCAAAAAACTGGATATTGACACAAAAACATGAATTACGTCGAAGCTGACATTTTTTGCTGATGTGAGTACTCTTTTTTTCGTAAATCTAAATAACTTCAAATACAAAATTAAACATTGATCCCTTTCATTCATAAGTTGAACTTCTCTACCTTCATGAAAACATATTTTTATGAAAACCAATCGATTGTTTTCTGATTTGACAAAGTATTTTTCTTATTCGGGCAATTTTCCCTTGCGGTCTCGTTTGGCGAACGATTCAAGACCGAACAATTTTAGTTGTTAGTCTTATGACCCTGTCTAAAACATCAGGAACTTTCCTTTAGTAAAAATTCTTTATTGTCAGTCGTTCCTAGAGCAATACATTTAATTTAGTTTATACCATCTGTCTATATTTAAAAAAATGTATATAGTCATTTCTATATTTTTACTATTTTATACCGTTTTTGGGCACGAGGGGCATGTACATTCGGGTCAAACTAATGACATAAACGAATTTGTAAAAAACCAAGAAGAAAAAGCTGCTCAACAAAATGTTGAGCATAAAGATGTTATGCAAGATGTGCCAAAAACTTATGGACAAATGCCACAAATGCCAAATATGATGCAAGCGCAGAATATAGGTCAACCTCAAATGCCGGGTCAGCAACCACCTCCACAAATGTTACAACTTTTACAAATGTTGTTAGGTGCCCAAAATGGACAAATGCCTATGAATGCTATGATGAGTGGTAAGTTAAATACAAGTTTTGGGATCAGTGTTATGGGTGAAGGGGATTTCAGCATCTCAAAACTGAAAAAATTCTGCTTTTTCGAATTTTTCATATTTTGAAAAACAACTGTCAAAATCTGAAAAAAATCAAGTTTCTCTAATTTTATAAAAAAACTCTGAATAAATCCCAGCCCAGATCTAGTCCTTTAAAGTTGACAAAAAAATCTTTAAACCAAAATTTCTCTAGAACCCGAAAAATTTGACCCAAATGAAGGCTATAATTCCAAATGTGACGAAGATCCAATGCTACGCAATGGAGACGACTGTGGTGATTATGCTCTTAGGAAAAAACTCAAAGGCACATATACATCCCAAGCATGGAAATGCAACACTTTTGAATGCTTATGCCCACATATGGGAGGTAAGGTTAATTCGTTCCAAAAACTTTCTTAACAAAAACCTGCAGGAAATTTCATCCAAAATGAAGGAGAAGGAGATGGCAGAGGAGTCTGCATTCTTCCTTCTGGAAGACCATTGACTAAAGCCATACGAAAAGAATACCGTACTCTATCGGATGAGGAACGTCATCGATATCATGCAGCTGTGAAGAAGCTCATGGAAATTGGAATTTTTGATGAAATTTCTGCACTACATTTGAATATTACCAGACAACATAGTGCTCACTATATGGATAAAGCTAATGCTAATCTGAAATTTTGGACCTGGCATCAACATTATATTAAGCGGTACTTTTTAAGCTCTTTTTTAACAGATAAAGAAACTTTAAGATTTAGGCTTAGGCTTAGGCTTAGACTTGGACTTGGGCTTAGGCTTGGGCTTAGGCTTGGACTTAGGCTTAGGCTTAGACTTGGGCTTAGGCTTAGGCTTAGACTTGAGCTTAGGCTTAGACTTGGGCTTAGGCTTGGGCTTAGACTTGGGCTTATGCTTAGATTAGACTAGTCTAGGATTAGGCTTACATGGGAACCTCAGAGCTTGATAAATCACTTTTTCCAAAATACTGCCATAGTTGTTAGTTATAGTGAGTATTTAAAAAAAACGAACAATCTTTCGGTTGAATGGAATGGGGTGAGGATATATGGAGTGAGAAAGTACCTTTCCTTTAAAGGGCCATTTCACTTTTGAGGGAAGTAGTTTGGAACATGGCAGTATTTTGGAAAAACAACAAAACAACCTAATACATCTTCAACAACAAAATTTTTAGATTCGAATATGAACTCCGCAAAATCGACCCCGACCTTGCTATCCCCTATTGGGACAGCACTTTAGATGAAAATCTCCCAGC
This sequence comes from Acrobeloides thornei, assembly GCA_034699885.1. NCBI lineage: Eukaryota > Metazoa > Nematoda > Chromadorea > Rhabditida > Cephalobidae > Acrobeloides > Acrobeloides thornei. The sequence continues at coordinate 8,107 of JAQGCP010001828.1, read as the reverse complement.
TTCACGTGATTCCATCATGTGGACAGATGATTTCATGGGTAGAACTGATGAAAACGGCACTGTCATCAGTGGCCCTGGAGCACATTGGCTTACTTTAAATGTAAAATTTTACAACATCATTAAAAATCAAAATTTTAATTTTAGGGTCAACTTTTAAAACGTCGTCCAGTTTTCTGGGGCCCACTTTTCAGAGAAGCCGATCTTAAATTTTGGCTAGGCGAAAGTCAACTTGATATGCCAAGACACCCTGTTGTAAGGGGTTTATTTTGTTCCAAGGAATAATAATTTTTTATTTTTAGAAAATGTTCTCTTGCCGCAGGCAAGTTAAAGAGCTCTTCAACATGCATGGTAATGTGCATCATTATCTAGGACAAGATTTGCCAACAGCAACAAATGATCCAGTCTTTTATACGTTACATAGCTGGATGGAGCTTTTGTTTAAGATATGGACACAACAAAAAGATGTAAGATATAGTTAAAGTGAAAAAAAGAAATTTTTTAGCGCAATTGCCACATTCCTGGCCTCATCGACGATGAAATCGATGAAACTGTTGAATATGAAAAGCGCCCCACCTGCACCCGAGAAAAACCCGATTGTGGCTCCAAGTAAAAATTTTCAAAAATTTTTCGCAGCCAGTCGGAGTCGAACCGACGTCTGAGAATCGAGGCGGGCTTGTAAAGTGCTTAGATAAAGAAACCTTTCCGACCGAAGTCGATCTAGAAACTTCATTTAGTGACCCGAAACATTCCTCCGCTCTCGCCACTGAGCTATGGCTGCACATTTGATCGGATGGACTAAAAATGTTTTCCTTCAATCGGATTGGAAAGTTGCGAGGCGATGCGACACGTTGACTTAACATGTTTTTGTTGACATTAACATAAGTTGGATTGTACACAATGAAATTTGAGAAAAGTTTCGAATTTTTAGCTTGTCAAACAATTATGCTTAAGATTTTTATTAAAAAAACTTAAAGCTACATTTTGCGTCGCTATAGGAGGAATGCATAAAAAATTTTAACAATTGAATTTTTTAAAGTTAACGCTGAACCCCCCTCCCCCTCATAAGCGGCGTACCTTTTGGTTTCTGTTAGCAAATGTCATAAGGCCGAAATTGATGCTTTAAAAGTTATTACTTTTTTTTAGATATCTTTTCTGTGATCAAACTCAACAAGAACCTAGATGTGCTGTAAAAGTTCGTATTGGAGGCGTTTGCGAAGGCCTGAACAACCGTAGGATTATTGTTTTAAATTTTAAAAAAATTTTCAGGCGATCAACCTTGCCTTAATGGTATTTGCCAACACAATAGATGTGTGGAAATTCAACAACCTACCCCTCCTACCCTTTCTCAAAATCCAATGTCAGGTTTGCCAATGGAGGAACCCGAACCACGGCTCCAAATGTCTATGGTGAACCTCGCAGGGCGTTTTATGCCAGAAAATGAACGACCAGATTTTGGATTCTTTGGATTCAATTAAATTAAATTCAAAATATCTTATTATGCCATATTTTATAAACATTTTTTTTATTTAAACAAAAATTCTAATAAATTTTTAGTTATATAGCCCGTTTCTGCCTATGAAATACAAAAAGTCCGATTGCGATGGTCAAATGGATAAAGAAGCTACCCGTCCGATCTGGCAAGTTAGGCAACGTTGGATCCACAGGTTTGATCCCAATAGAGTAAAAATTTTGATTTAAAAATTTCTTTTACAAAAATGGAGCAAAAATTTTTTACTCCAATATTTGTAAAAGAATTTTTTGCAAATCAAAATTTTTGCCCTAGTGAGATTGAACCTGCGGGTCCAACATTGCTTAACTTTCCAGATCGGATCAATGGCTTTCTTATCCATTTAGCCATAGCGAGCGCACTTTTTGTATTTTATGGGTGGAAACGGACTATAGTGTGACTTTAATGGCATTAAAAAGTTTTATAATTCACGGGACTTTCCTACAAATGTGCCTATAAACATTTATGGCATTTGCTGAGCCGGCTCAGCAAATGCCATAAAAAATCGACCCCACATATATTTTTATGCCTTAAAAAATGCTTCAGATAAATCTCTTTGTGAGTAAATCATATATGGGAAACAATTTGTGCTATGTTTCATATCGATTTTGATGTCACACTCGGGATAGTTCCTTGTTAGAATTTTTTAGGGAGTGGAGATCTGCGTACATTTGAATTATGACACATTTTTAAAAATAAATTCATAAAAATATTTGTTCGATAAACTGGTTTTTGAGCATTCAAAAAGGCATCAATCCATTATCAATGACGATAATAGAATTAAATTGTTGACATTTTAAAATGATCAAATAAAAGTACTATTAACTATTGTTATGGACTATATTAAAATAAGTGAATGGAATTTTTATTGATTGTTATTTTTGTCAATTTTATTAGTAGTACAAAAAATGAATGTGTTCTTAATAATGAGCTTGTCCCAGAAGGCTGCCATCATTGCATAGGTTAGAGACATACATTAAAAAATTTTACTTCAATACAACGATCCCTTCCCTGGATCAGGGTCAAGAAAGCAGTTTTAGAGCTCGGTAATGTGCGTATTTAATTATTCGCATAGAAAAAACACTAAACATGTGTAAAATACCCTCCCCCCGAAGGGGGAGGTCGTGCGCAAGCAAAAAATGATATCGCACACTAGCGTGATGCTCATTTCTGGCGCAATATACATACGACCCAAGATAATACGAACGGCCCAATATAACCCATTTAGGTACTGATTTCGATGACATTTTCCACATTGGAATTTGCGATGACACTTATCTTACCATATCACGATGTGAACTTGGCAAACGCTGTGCAACGAAAACAAAATGCCAAGATAAATGCGAAGTTGTTGATGAACGAGAATGCCCTATTCAAATATGCCTAGGAAATAACTGCTCTTATCATACAACTAAAAAAGATGGGTGTATTTTTTGCAATGGAGCATGGCAAGATGAAAGAACGGACATGGTGGTGTGCAAAAGTGGGAAGCTTTTGTCGCAAAGTTGTCCAGATAATAATTGGTGCTTGGGACAAGGAGAATGTAAGGCTCGCTGCGGAAAAGTTGATACAAATGAGGTTTGAAAATTTGAAAATTTATCAGAGTTAAACTTTATAGGGAATAACGACTACTATAATAACCTCTACCAGTACAACTATTCCAATTTTTCCAGAAGGTGAAAAAAGTTCGACTGGAAAACTTTTGACGGTTGTTACCATTATTGTGTTTATTACATTAATTTTGATTATTTTTGGGGTATTTTAAAACAAAATATTAGCTTATTTTAATAACTTATAGACATGTTGGTATTATAGAAAAAGGATATCAAGACGTTATAATAAAAGTAGAGTTGGTGATGACACACATTCTATGGACATTTATTTGAAGAAGCTTACTTCTCCATCAGCACCTAATATGAGCACCATTCGTTTAATTACTCTAAATCAATTGGTAATTGACAAAAAGAAACTGGGTGAAGGAGAATTTGGAGCAGTATACGCTGTAAGTAGGGGTTGAAAAGGCCGTCCCTATATATCTCTCTTAGGATCAAGACCCTAAGAGGTATAAAAAATCAAGCATAGGCCGTACCTTTCATGGCTCTGGTCGAAGCAGGGATCACCGTTTTCCACCATATCTTTAAGGACAAGGCGTTTAAAAAGTTCTGTCACAATATTTTATACCGAATTATCAACAAAAAAATGTCCACTTTCTACAAATTTGTGCCCTAGGAGGTTTTTACGTACGGGGGATCAATTCCTGCAAGAATTGAGCGATGAAAAAATTACTATGGCCGTGTACTGATATCCTTTAGGGCTGGCAGGAAAATGACTTTATATGAAAAATCTTTATATAAATATCAAAGTCCGGCAGTTTCATCGTCTAGGAGTTATCGATGTCGAAAACACGGATGTGTCTCTCTGAACTCAACCTAATCGTGGTTTGACCGAAGCTGCAGACTTGGATACTTATGCAACGATTTTCTATTTTGGTACTTTGGGCCATAAGATCCATTGTAGAGGGTCACAGAGAATTTTTCATCGCTCAATTCTTGTGGAATCGATTCTCCGTGCGTAAAACCCCCTGGATTACAATTTTGTAGAAAGGACATTGCTTTTGATTATGTTAATTCGGTATAAAATGTTGTAACAGAACTTTTTAAACACCCTGTAAATTCAAAAATTTGATACAGTTATACTTTTAAGGCTAAATTAATCCTTGAAGAAAATTCTGATAAAAAATTCCCCGTCGCAGTCAAAATCATCAATCCTGCTACAAACTTACGTCATAGCATCGAATATGTAAGATTTTAAAACTTTTTATAACAAATCTTTGAATTTCTATGAAATTTTACAGGAAATGATAAAAGAATCAGGAATAATGGCTCAACTTGACCATGAACATCTCCTAAAACTTGTTGGTATTTGCGTGGCTGGTGGAATTAAAATTGTTACTCCATTAAGACCACTTGGTTCTTTGTATAATTTTCTTCAAACAAAGAAAAAATATTTGGGGCCGAGGGAATTAATTATATATTGTTATCAAATTGCTTCGGTAGGTCCGTATGTCATTTCTGTCCGTCTTGCCCGATAAAGAAGACAAGACGAAAAAATGAACAAATAGAATAAGATGAATAAGATTGACAAGACGGATAAGATGGACAAACGGATAAGAATGACAAGATGGACATGGATAACAAAACGGATAAGAAGACAAGACACCAGACAGGCAGGTGGACAAGACGAACAGAAACTTTTCTGTCTTGCCCATCTTGTTCGTCTTATACGTCTTGTCTTTCGTGTCTGTCTTGTCCTTCTTATATATCTTTCCGTCTTGTCAATCTTGTTCGTGTTATTCGCTTTGTCCTTCTTGTCCGTCTGTCCTATAAAAAAATATCAGCCCAACTTTAGGCCATGGAATATCTCGCCAAAAACAAAATAGCCCACCGTGATTTGGCCACAAGAAACGTCCTCATGAAACGCAATTACCACATCGAAGTCTCCGATTTTGGACTTTCTTCTCTAATCGAGGGCGACATCCGAACACCACAAAAGCTTCCTTTTCGCTGGGTACCCATGGAATGTTTACAAGACTTTAGTGCTAGCCTCTACTGTGAAGCAACGGATGTTTGGTCATTCGGTGTAACATGTTGGGAAATATTGACTTTCGCAAAACTTCCATATGAAAATTTACATTTTCAGCCAAAAATTGCGCTGCAAACACTATATAAATATTTAAGTGATGGGAATAGATTAGAAAAGCCTGGTAATTGTGGTTTGGAATTGTATCAAATGTTAATTATGTGCTGGTCCCAGCATCCAACTTCAAGGCCTAAATTTATTATGCTGAAAGAAACATTGGAAATGTATAAGAAAAATCCTTTTGCGTATGTTAGTGTAAGTTTTTTACACAATGAAGATACATAAATTTAAAAAAAGTAGACCCATGAAAAGGATCTTTTGCATTTTCTGGCGCTTGAATACTTTTTAACACTCCCCCTCCCACATCTCGATCATTTGTGTTTATTTTCGGATTTTTAATACTCTAAACACGATGCTGCAAAAATTTTTTGAAAAAAATTCACCTGGGGGGGGGTCTAGCACCCCGTCTTTACATGTACCTTTTTAGAAAAATATTTTTTAGTATTTTGGACTATGGACCCAAAAGCTTTGACTCAAAAAACTTCTGTACTAACATACCAAACCTGATATAACAAAATTTTCCTCGTGATCCGGGATACGTTTTTTGAGAAGATCACTTTGGCTGAGACCCTAGTAACCGGGTTAAAATGTCCAATCTTTGTCAAAACTAAAGCCAAAAATCCAGAGTTTTTTCAGAGATTTGCGATTAACTTTTTATTGAAGCGAAAACTTGCTATAGGTTTCTATATAAAAGTTGTAGCGCTAATTTCCACATTTATTATAAATAGTCATCGAATCCTCAATTCAATTCATACGAGGAGAAAAGCCCAAAATACTAAAAAGGTACTCTAAAGATGGGGTGCTATATCCCCTTCAAGTGAATTTTTTTCAAAAAATTTCTCAGCATCTTGTTCAGAGTATCAAAATACTCGGAAATAAGCAAAAGTGATCGAAATGTGGGGGAGTGTTAAAGGGGAGATGAATACGCATATTCTCCTCTTTCCTACATTTATGTCACCTTATATTATTCTGAAACGGTATTTTTAGGATATTCGCAACAATCCTTCCCTATTGGAAACCTCAAACGATTCTGAAGAAACCCAAGTTAAGCTTATATCAGAAATGCTTGGCAAAGATGATTATCTTTACGAAGATTTCAATAAATCCGATAAAAATGAGCAAAAATTTTCTGACAAAGTGAATAATTATTATACCGACGATAAACATCTCATCAAACGATCTAATTCCGATTCAAAAGTTTATGTGAATACAAGTGGCTATTTGTTGAAAAAGAAAAACATCGATGCAGATTTTCATAATAATCAAAAATTAAAAAGATCTAATTCTTATTTAGAAGTTGTTGAGTATAAAATTGGTGATATATAAATTTATTGATATGTACCGGGAGGCCAAGTGCTAACTGTCTCGAGGGAAGAAGAAGAGGTGAGTGTGGAATTACCCCCTCTGAGCAATTTACATACTCACCTCTTCTCCTTCCGAGCGCTTTTCACACTCATCTCTTTCTTCTCCTCAAAATCAAAAAATTCTTTCAGATTCGAGCTCCCCGTGTCTAAAAAACCCCAGAGTGCAAAAAAGCCGATTTGGAGAACTTTTTGAAAAAAAGTAGTATGTGTTACTTGTCTCTGATTTAGATTCGATTCTTTCCTATGATCAAAATGTAAAATTCTTTCAGATTATTCCCTATGTCGAAAAAACCCTAAAAAGGCTGTTCTCAGTCTTTAAAAAAAACAGCCTTTTTTCAAAAAATTGTTTTTTCCAGAAACATAAAAGAGGATCCTTGTGCGTCGGGATTTTTTAGAGATTTTGGACATAGAGGGGACAGATATTCTCATTACCCCTCTTCCTTACGCCACTTTCCGAGGCGCTGATTTGTTTAAACTTTTATAAAAATTTCATTTTTCAGCAAAAAATTTTGTTTAAAGGAAACAGCTTTTTTGCCATTTTTGCAAAAATGATCATTTTCTGAATATTTTCGACTTAAAAAGTATTTTTCAACAAAAAAATTTCCCCCTGTAACTGGGTGAGGGGGAATGAGAGCTTGGCCATGTGTGGATTTATATGATATTCGAAATCGGAAAAGTTGAAATCGAAATTTGGGGCTCGAATCGAAATGAAATCGACGTGGGGTAAAATTTTCGAAATTGCATAGGAAATTACCATTTTTAAGCTGAAAATGCTTGAAAATTACGATTTTTGGCGAAAAACGATGAATTGTGATAATTGACAATTTTGAACATTTTTAGTGAAAATAATGAAAAAAGTTTGGTAATTTTTGGTGAAAATCATAATGGGGAACATACTAGGGCATTGGGTGGGGGAGCGTTCCCCCAACCAATCCCTCGTCGGACCAAACATTATGGGAGAGGGGATCTTTTCATCGGCCAGCAGAAACTATCGAAGGTCACCGATAAGCTTAGTCAGCCAAGGTAACTCAAATCTTTTTATTTCTCACAAATTGCAAAGCAAAATTATCGTCCTTATCAACTATCGATCAAACTTTAAAGATTCAATCGAAAGATAAGATGTTTTTTTGTCCGCTCAGCTTAATTAACACACATTATACGTACAGGGTGTGCTTAAATAACCGCACCACCCCGATACCAGTTTCCCTGTAGGGTTTATCGCTTTGATGCAAATTTTTCGGGGAAGGGGGTGATTTTATGCGAGGAATCGATTGCGCGCATTTTTGAAGCGTGAAAAAATCTGCCAAATCCTGATTCAGGCGATTTCGCTGTAATAACTATTTGCATTATTATTCATTATCTTTGGATTAGTTGAACAAAATCGCCTTCGGGGGATAAATTTATGCAAAGAATCGATTAGAGCGTTTGGATGCATAAAAAACCTATCTACTTTCATAAAATACATAAAAATTACCATGTGGAAGATGATTTTTATAAAAGAATCTAAAATATCCTGAATCAGAAGTGTAAATACTTA
>JAQGCP010001827.1:0-11532 GCA_034699885.1 Acrobeloides thornei | reverse complement strand
ACAGTTGCACAGACCCCGATCCAAAATTTTTGTTTTTATGACCCACTCCTCCCCCCCCCCCGCAGTTTGGCGACATTTTTTTAGACCTTCTAAAAAATCGATCCCCGGCGCCGGGGATTGATGACCTATCCCCCTTCCGCCCCATGACCTACCCCAAATGATCCATTTTTCATGAATTTTCATAATATCTTAAAAAGTGCCAACTTTTTCCCATTGGACTGGTTTTTTAAAGTCAATGAAATGTTTATTTATTGTAGTTAATGTACAAATGATAAAATTGTCGAAAAAGACACAAGTCGAGTTCGTTCGTTTATGGATTTTATTGAGAATAAGGTAACGGGAATATTCCCGCAACTTTCCCAAATTCCCGCGTGCAACCCAGCAAAAAATCCGGATAATTTTGACGCACCCTATATTTATAGAGCTATGAATTTTTTCATGATGTCCTATTGTGATAGCACGCATTTTACAATGTAGTTTGATAATTATATACGCAACTCAAAGAATGAGCACTAGATCAAGAAACAAACAGGCCAAAAATAAATGAAATTTTTGATAACAAATAAATCAGATAATGTTTATAAGCCCTCCTCAAAAGCATATAAGACCGATACCGCTTCATTTTCTGGGCTTCTATAAAAATGTTCTTCAAATTCCTATTATTTCTAGCTTGTCTTGAACAAACTTGTTGTCTGAGCGCTCCAGTTGTTGTAAATACCACGAGAGGAACAGTGCTTGGATACCATGTTGATTACGGAAATGATACGACTAAAACATGGTATGGCCAAGCCGACGTTTTCTTGGGCATTCCATTCGCATTACCACCTGTAGGAAATTTAAGATACAAAGTAAGATTGGTGCTAGGACGGAACGTACCTTACCGATAAGTTAGGTCCTGAACGTAACTTACCGGTAAGTTATGTCCGGAACCTAACTTACTTTTTCGAAAATTTTCAAAGTATAATAACTTCTTTGCTTTAAGGAACTTTTACATGGGGTCTTGGGCATTTTTGTAGGTCGCATCGAGATCTACAAAAATGTCAAAGACCCCATGTCAAAATTCCTTAAGTAAAAAAGTTATTACACTTTGAAATTTTTCAAAAAAGTAAGTTAGGTTCCGGATATGAAGGACCTAACTTACCGGTAAGGTACGTTTCGTTCTAGTGCCGTAAGATTCAGTGCTTTTGATTAAAATTTCCAAATTTAGTATCCTCGTCCGTTAGTTCAATATCCTGGACCGAGTCCATATAATGCTACTTCTTATCGTCTAGAATGTGTTCAACCGACAGTAAATTTTTCTACGACTGTGAGCGAAGACTGCTTATTCGTGAATATTTACACTCCTAAAGTAAGAGTTATTCGAATCCACAGGAAGTGTCGAGCGCCAGCATTTATCCCTTCAATAAAACGTCAAATGTTTGTTTATTTGTGTGTCTGCGGCTAACTTTTACAATTTGGATTCCATCTGCCATCAACATAGCATACGTTGTTCATGACGATAAAAAATGGGGGTGGGTGAAGAAAATTTTTGATTTTGACAACCGGAAAATTTTTTTGAAGGGGGTCAAATTTTTTAAAAAATAGGTGATTTTGAATTATTGTAGCGAATAGAGAGTGTTACTAGTAATACTGATGTTACTAGTACAGAGTGGCGCACAAAAAACCGGACACTTAAAAAAATTTTAAATATAGTTTATTTAGCAAAAAAAGAACAACAATAACCATTCAAAATAACTTTCTTAAAAGTCCCACTAAGCCTAGGCTTAGGCTTAAGGCTTAGGTTTAGGTTTAGGCTTAAAGCTTAGGCTTAGGCTTAAGGCTTAGGCCTAAGGCTTAAGGCGTAGGCTTAAGGTTTAGGCTTAAGGCTTAGGCTTAGGCTTAGGCTTAAGGCTTAGGCTTAGGCTTAAGGTTTAGGCTTAAGGCTTAGGCTTAAGGCTTATGCTTAGGCTTAAGGCTTAATTGTTAAATTGTACAGGAGAATTTTTTTTCAAAAAATGCTTTTTGTACTCAGCGAATTTTTTATTATTATGAGAATTTTTTGATACTTTTAGGCACCGTCAACTACTAGGCTTCCCGTGATGATATGGATCCATGGTGGAGGTCTAATATGGGGTAATAGTCACTTGGGAATTGAAGGGATCGTCAGAAATTTCGTATCAAAAGGAATCGTAGTGGCCAGTCTTGATTATAGAATGAGCTGGCTAGGTATTATCATAGGAAGTCTCACGAATTTTATAATTTTAGGATTCTTTACAACTTTTACAGATGATTTTCCACCAAACATTGGTATGTTAGATCAGGTAAAATCTTTTATGCAAAAAAAATTATTCTAAGTGGGATTCGAACCCGTGACCTTGTGGCCACGAAATCGTTGCTTTGTCACTGCACCATCGAGGCTTGTTGAAACGTCTCATCATATATCACTCAAAATAATCATTTTAGGTCTTGGCTCTAAAATTCTTAAAAGAAGAAATTGCTTATTTCGGCGGTGATCCTAATAGAATTACCATATTTGGAGAGTCTGCAGGTGGTCATTCAGTCTCATCTCATACCTATTCACCACTTTCGCAAAGTATGATTTGAAAGTAGAAAGCGAAAAGGGCCTAGGGGCTTAGACCAGGACCTGTTGGACCTCAGCCCTCTCCCGGGCTACTCCAGGAAGAGTAGGCACGGACTTACAAGGGACCTTTAAGGTCTGACAAACTCAGAATTTTCCGAGATCTAGCTACAAAAAAATGTGGAAAAAACGAATATAATAGTCGCTTGATTGGATATAAATTTTTTGAGCTATGGGGTCATAAAGTTGCAAAATTTTTCGACTTTTACTTTGTGCAAAAAATTTTTGCTTCAAGTGGGATTCGAACCTGCGACCTTGTTTATAACGTTTTTGAACGATTTTCTCACAAAAATGAATTTTACTCCAATCGGGATTGAACCCGACCCTATAAAGTCAACCCAGTGCCTTAGACCACTCGGCTATTGAGACTTTGTTTTCTTCTATCACTGAAACTGACTTTAAAAATCTTTGCAATTTCTAGACCTCTTCCAACAAGTCATCACTGAATCCGGGAATATGTTAACCTGTTACGAAGATAGTGTCGGTCCTACAGATGTTCAATTCTGTCTAGCTCAACATGCTTGTAATTACACCCGAAAAATGTGGGATTCTCGAAATTTTACGGCATTAAAAGATTGTTTGATGAATATTAGTATCGAAGATGGTACGAATGCCAAAACTAACGGAGGATGTGGAGGCGCAAATGGTGTGTGCTGGGATATGGTACAGGATAATTATTTCTTTCCTGGAAATCCTCAAACTTTATACAAAAGTAGACCGAATATACCGGCGATCATAGGCATATGTAAAGACGAATACGGCGCATTCGGTAAGAAGATATCTTATAAAAAAACGATGAAGCAAAAACAAAATGATGCACCCGGGAATCAAATGGTGTAGTGGTTAGCGTGTTCGGCTAACAGCCATAAGGTCGAGGGATTGATTCCCAGGTGCGTCATTTTGTTTTTGCTTCATTTTTTGACTATCGCCTTCAAAGTCAAATAGTCAAAAAATGAAGCAAAAACAAAATTACGCACCCGGGAATTAAACCCTTGTGGCTGCTAGCCGAACGCGCTAACCACTACACCATCGAGCCTTGAGAATTTTATTTTTTTTAACTTATCGCTCGACACTTACTGTGGTTTTTAGAAATGGGAAGAGTGAACAGCGATACGAATTTGACTGATTACACTCGTCAACAAGTTGAAGCAAGACTTACACAACAATATTCCTCATGGTTTAACGGAAGTCAGACATTGGCGCAAGAAGTGATTCAAATTTGGGAAAATATTTATTTACCTAATGGAACGGCTGATGATGACCATATGTTATGGTTACAATTTGCGGTTGATGTAAGAATTTGTGCTTGTTAAAAATCTCTTTTCCCACAATTTTAGGTAGGAACAGCGGCCTTTTTCACTCATGGAGCTCTCCGAGACATCGAATATTATTTAATGAACAATAACCCAAATGTCTATACATATGAATGGGCTTGGTCATCGCCTATCAACAACGGTGGCAATCCGCTGCCTAATTGGCATCGTAATTGCTGTTTTCCGATCATAAATCGATACAAAAATTTATAGCAGCAATCCATGGTTGTGAAGTAAGTTATGTTCTCGGCTATGGTAATTGGGATGCTACTGATCAAGCGTTAGCCAACTTTGCACAATCTGTTTGGGCTAATTTTGCTATTTATGGGTAATTAGGAAACTAATGGGTTTAACACGCGCAGGACCGAAGTTCAAAGTTTTGTTTATTATGAAAATTCATACAAAAATAAGATATTTGATCAAAAAACCACATGTGAAAAAATTTCTAGAAAATGTTGTTTTTACGGCATGTTGTAGTTTTCGAGATAATTGTGTTTGAAATTTGTTACAAGCTCTTCGTTGTAATACACAAACTTTTTTGAATTTTTTGCGAAAAATCGACTTTTGCATCAATTTTTTTAATTTTCATAAAATGAACAATGTAGCAGCTATTATAGTTAAATGAGACGAACAAAATGACACAAAAATTATCCAATTTGAACATTGTTTTGAGTTATTGAAACGAAAACATGAACCAGAATTTTCGTTTCAATAATCCAAAACAATGTTCAAATTGGATAACTTGGTGTCATCTTGTTCGTCTCATTTAGCTATAAACAATTGCTACACTGTTCATTTACGAAAATGTTAAAAATCGATTTTTCCACCAAAAATTCAAAAAAGTTTGTTTATCACAACGAAGAGCTTGTAATAAATTCAAAATTTTAAACGCAATTATCTCGAAAACTACAACGATTTAGAACATGTCGTAAAAACAAAATTGCTCCATTTTTCATGATCTTTCCGAATGTATCATTTTTGTATATGATTGTAACTTATTGGACTGGTCCTTTAAAAATAGAAAAAGAATACAAACCAAATAATTTTTTTATAGTTAAGCATTATTGGAGGTATAATGCACAAAAAATTTCAGTCGAATCTCTTTTCTGAAGCGAGAAAAATGGTTTTGAAGCAAAAGTGTCCCCGAACTTTTGCCCCCCCCTTCCGATACTGTTTTTAAACATTCATACTTTTACCGTTGTTTCATCATCTTGCATCACTTGATCATACTCACTAATAGCAGTTATGTAAAAAAGCGCATTGACATTGTCGAAAAGATGAATCCATTTTCGACGCTGCGTTCTCTCACCACCAACATCAAAAATGCGGATTTCTTGATCGAGGAAGCTGAAAATGTTAAATTTTTAACGGGCCTAAAAAGGATAGGATAAGAAAAAAATCAGAGCCTTGCATAGTAGCGTAGGCAGAAGGGTTTGCTAGGGGGAACTTGCCCAAAAATAGCAAAAAACATAAGGTGGGACCATACATGGGCAGCACCTCAGGTGCACTGCTGTTAATTTGCTAGATTATTCTAGAATCCGCTCAGCGGATTCTAGCCGATTCTGGATTATTCTAGAATATTCTAAAATAGTTTATTCTAGAATATTCTCATAACAGCAGTGCTCAGGTGGAATTTTCAAAAAAATCCACAACCCTCATTTGGTCCCCTTCCCGATGGGGTCGAAAAGTTGGCGACCAAAAAAAGATTGACAAATTTAAAAAATATTCTTTTTTTCCAAAATAAATATGCTGCTCAAAGCAACCTACTTAGACGTAGAATGTTTTTTTCGGAACAAATTTTTTTTCTAAAAAAATCATAAGGGGGACCCTTATGTTTTTTCGGGCCTTCGGCCCGTAAGGAGGGAGGGGTACCGGTACCCTTGGTGCCCCCTCCTCCTCTGTGGTTACGTCATTGTCCTCGACACAAGCATAAATATCGAACAGCGACAATTTGATCAGTTCCTTACGTATAACTTATTTCGTTAATGCCGATTGTTTCCACTCTCATATAAAGTATATCGATAGCAGTAGGCACATAATTTGGTGCTGCGATTCTATCGATTGATTCAATAAAGCTAAATATTTGATATTGCATTATTAAAAAAGATAGAAGGATGCCTAGTATGGCAGTACCGAGAAGGGCGAACCAACTAAGCCTTAGCAGAAATTCTAGGCCTCACAAGTAGCCTAGCCTAAGAGACGTACATAATGTTGACACGAAAGATTACACGATAAAGTTGACACGATAGTCAATTTTTTTCAAAAACGACCAATCGTGTCAACTTTATCGTGTCAAAGTCGTTTCGTGTCAACATTATGTACGTCGCCTAAGAAGCCTAAGCCTAAGAAAACCTAAGCCTAAGAATCTTTAGCATAAGTCGAAGAATTCTAAGAAGCCTAAGTTTATGAAGCCTAAGCCTAGGAATCCTAAGAAAGCCTAAGCCCAAGAATGCTAAGAAAGCCTAAGCTTAAGAGTCCTAAGAAAGCCTAAGAAGCCTAAAAAGCCTAAGCTTAAAGCTTAAACCTAGGAATCCTAAAAAGCCTAAGAATCCAAAGAAAGCCTAAAGCCTAAGAAACTTAAGACTAAGCCTAAATAGTTTCAATTCAAAAATCCTTATACCCCCTCCCATGAAAAAATCCTGGGTACGGCACTGATGCATAGGCTTACAATTTTGCCCAATCCATAAGAGGGAATTCACTTCGCCTATTGAATGCTTCTTGTACGGAGGTTTCTGACCATAGTCTTTTTATAGCTTTGTGAATTCGATGTGGTAGATTTTGTTGAAAATTATTTGACTCTAACATTCCGTGTATTAACTCGGCGTCTGTCTAAATTTTTTCGAGTAATCTTCCGATTTTTTTAGTAACCCCACAGCGCTTGGAGTTTTTTTTGTTGAAAATTAGAAGTTTAGGACAAATTGGATGAAATTATTGAGTTAATGTTAAAAGTCCCACCGGGAAAAATTTTTAGAAATGTTTATTTTAAGCTGAAAATGCTCAGAAAATGAAAATTTTTGATGAAAAATAGCAGATTTTGGTCATTTTTTGTTGAAAAAAATGAGTAAATTTGGTCAATTTGTATGAAAAATTCGATTCGCGCGCTCTCAGTTAAATTTTGTTGTATAATAATCCCAACTTTTCTTTCTTCTGGTAGCTCGATTCCTAAGTGCTGAAGTCCTTTCAATAATTGTGCTACAGACTCAATAACAGTTTTAAAAATTAACGAACGTCTGGCCCAGAGTTCTTGAGTATTATAACCATTCAAATGAATAATCCTAAATAAATTTTTGGAGCTACTACACAAGAGGGGGGCCACCCACGTGAAAAAATTTTCTAGAAATGACCCCTCTAGGGGTAAAAACATGCGGAAATCCGAATTTGACATTTCGAAGCGAAAAAAGTTTCCCTGATTCAGGAAAGGCGTATTGTGTATTGAAGCGAAAATTCGGAAAAATGCGACCAGTCCACTCGGAAAAAAGCTCTATGAAAAAATGATATATTCGGAGAGTTCATGAAAAATGGAGCATTTTTACGGCAACCTCTGAGTCATTATCGTTGCCGAGATAATCGCGTTTGATTTTGGCGATTTTTGAAATTTTGTGTATTACAACGAAAACATGAACATAGTGAAAATTTGTCCTTGGATCAGTAAAAGTTGTGTATTGACAAGAAAATTTCAAAAAAATTTTCGTTTTTCATCTTACAAAAACTGTCGAAACAAATTTGGAATTTTTACAACTTTTATTGTTGCAAGGACGAATTTTCACTACGTTCATGTTTTCGTTGTAATACACAAATTTCAAAAATAGCCAATTTCAAACGCGATTTTCTCGACAACGAGAACGATTTCGGGGTTTTCGTAAAAACAAAAAATGCTCCATTTTTCATGAGCTTTCTGAATCTTTTCATAGTATTCCCAAACCCTGAAAATGCATACCTGACCCTGATTCAGGGAAGGGTATTGAAGCGAAAATAAAAAAAATTCGGTTTTTTATCGGGAAAACGTCGTTTCTAGGGTAATTTTATGCGGGGAATCGATTGCGCGTATTCCCGAACCCTGAAAATGCATACCTGACCCTGATTCAGGGAAGGGGTTGGGGATATAAATAAAAAAATTCGAAAAAAATTTTTTGATTTTCGCTTCAATATCCCCAACCCCTTCCCTGAATTAGGATCAGGTATGCATTTTCAGGGTTTGAGAATACGCGCAATCGATTCCCCGCATAAAATTACCCTATAAACGACGTTTTCCAGGTAAAAAATCGAATTTTTTTATTTTCGCTTCAATACCCTTCCCTGAATCAGGGTCAGGCATGCATTTTCAGGGTTCGGGAATACGCGCAATCGATTCCCCCATGCAAAATTACCCCTAAAAATGATTTTTTTTTATAAAAAAAGAAGGAAAAAATTTTTTCGGAGATTAGTCCCTAAAAAATACTCCCCCCTCCTTTTAAGGAATTTTGGACTCAACTTTCAGCAAGAAATTCCTTACTTCATTTGCTTTAAAATTGTGCTCTTTCCAGATCCCGATGGACCTAAAATAAAAATTTCCTAAATAAAGTTGTATGACAACTATACCTAACAATAATAACTTGATGACTTTTTCCGAGGCCAAATGATCCTTTATAATAAGATCGTCAATTTGCCTGTTGATTTCGGATCCACTCTCGATGGCATATAAATTCATTTGGTTAGTAGTAATATGTTCAGGTTCGCAATTTTGACAAAGTATTGAATTGAATACTCGAGACATTGTATGAAAAGCTAAATGCTAAATCCAATTTCAATTTTTTCTCATCTAAAAATAGCTGAAATAAGCTACAGAGTGTACTGTAGCTTATTTTTATACTTTTAAGACACGTTATCTTTTAATATTAAACGAGAAATGTCTGTCTGTCCGCCTGTCTGTTTGTGTCACCAAATTTTGTAACCTTAAGTCCAATCCCGTTACGACTTAGATTTTTGGAAAGAGCTCGGTGAGAAAAGAAACACGACACCAAAATCATGGGGGTACACCTTTTTTCGCTTCTAAAATCCAATTTTCTCCCTGAATCAGGGTCCGGGAAGTGTTTTCATATTTTGGGAATGCGCCCAATCGATTTAAATACCCCTAAAATGCTTGATTTTGAAAAAAATTTTCCGACTTCAAAACTCTGTCAAAAAATTCATGTTAAATTATAAGCAAAATTAAAAATTCGATTTTTATCGTGAACTTGGCTCAGTGGTAATGCTCCAATATTCGAGTCTAAGGGTCTTGGGTTCGAATCCCACCTGAGTCGATTTGATTTTGCCTGCGAAAAAAAGCTGGTATATTCCATGGTTAGACAACTTCGTTAATCCGAAATAGTACCGAAAATTTTTAAAATATTTTTGAAAAAACTTTCTACGATGCTCTAATAAATAAAAAAAGATCCCATGGAAAAACTCTGAGTCTTAGCCGAGATATTAAAGTTTCAAATCGGCGGTTATTTACTGAATACCTTGTAGGCATAAACGAGGACTATGGATTTGTTGGAATGTATCAAGGCTATAAACTACGAAATCTATTCTCCATTTTAAAAAAGTCAATTATATAGCAACCGTCAAAACTACATTGTTTTGATTACAGGATGTGCTGCGTTCAAACATGTCAAAAAATGTAACTTTGCCTGATTTCCAATAAAATCATGTATATTGAAACGATTGTCATGAAGCATAACCCCCGAAACCGGGTCAAAAATGCCGATTTTTGTCAAAAACACGGCCAAAAATCAGAGTATGCCTCAAAGATTGGATATAACCTTTTATTGAAGAGAAAACTAGCTATAAGTATCTATATAAAAGTTGTAGGGCGGATTACCAGACTCGGGAGGGGGGTAACAATCGGAGCCCGTTCTCGAAAAAAATTTTGTAGAAAATATATTCCTAGGGGTAATTTTATGCGAGAAATCAATTCTGCGCATTCCCGAAGCATGAAAATGCTTCTTTGACCCTGATTCAGGAAATGGGGTGGGTGTATTGAAGCGAAAATCAAACATTTTCGGATTTTTATGAGAAAACCGTCGATTCTTAGGTTTTCGTAGGCGGGGAATCGATTGCGCGCACTCCCGAACCGTGAAAGCGCTTCCTTGACCATGTGTCAGGGGCTGTAAATGCTTCCTGTCTAGAAAAACCTAAGGGCCTCCACTAATTCGTTCCGACACGGAATTCTGGAACTCGTCAGAACGACTTAAACGTTAAAATTTTGAAAAAATTTTACCACATATAGATAAAACATAAAAAGTTATATCTATATGTGGAAAAATATTTTAAAAATTTTAAAGTTTAAGTGGTTCCGATGAGTTCCGGAATTCCCTGTCGGAACGAATTAGTGGAGACCCTAAGAATCGACCGTTTTCTCATAAAAATCCGAAAATTTTTAATTTTCGCCTCAATACACCCACCCCATTCCCTGAATCAGAGTCAAGAAAGCGTTTTTATGCTTCGGGAATGCGCGAAATCGATTTCTCGCATAAAATTACCCCATAGGAATGTATTTTTTGCAAAAATTTTTTCGGAGAACAGGCTCCGATTGTTACCCCTTTAAAAGTGATCAAGCATCTCTCAAAACATTTCCTACGAGAAGTTATGACCATTACAAGAAAAAGTATCGTTGTTTTTAAAAAATCACATTTTAACAATTGTTTTACAACTAGACAATTTTGGCTCCATCGTGTTCAGCGTAAACTTCTAGTTAGGAAACCGTCAAATGTACGTTAGACCATTGTTAAAGAAAAATGTTTAGCTAGCTGTTACTAGTAGTTAATTAAACTAGTACTAAGTAGTTAATTAAATAAATACTCATCTTTTATTAACATCATTCATAAAATCAATGCTCTTGTTCAACTTATAAGTGGATATTAGATTCCTTTGTAAGAGTTATTCATTCATAGACGATTGAAAATCTTTTCTTTTGTCTTGTATTAATATTGTTATTGAAATTATACCTTTGATTTCCTATCGTTAGAGTTTCCGATTTTTTAATCTTTTTCATATAATCTTCCACCTCCATACAAGAAGTTTGATTCATGACATAGTATGAAAAATTTCACATAAAAAATAAGCTAAGAGTACAAGGACGTCGAGCGTCTCCGGCGCTCGCGGAGTCTAAGATGACTCTAAACGGCATTTCGTAATTATATGTATTGAAGCAAAAATCACATTTTTACGACTTTTCGTTTCAATACACAGGCCTCCCCTGAATCAGGGAAGCGTTTTTTTCGCTCCGAAAATGTCAAATTCGGATGTTTTTATCCTAGATTATTTCCAGAGAAAAAAATTTTGAAATTTTTTCACGTGAGTGGCTTACTTAAAAGTCTCAAAAATTTGAAAAAATCAATTTTTTCCCTGATTCACGGAAGCATTTTCAAGATTTCTCAATGCGCGCAATCGATTTCTCGCATAGAAAACCTTCCCCATATGGCCATTTTTAAAAAATTTTTAAAAATTTCTACCCCGACCCTGAACTTGACTCACCCTTTAAGCTTTCAGGTCTAAGAAACTTTTCAATCTGTCAATGACAAGCAATTGAGGCGAAAGGAGTTCACCCACTTATTGAACTTCTTGTTTAACTTCCGATGACGA
>JAQGCP010001826.1:0-11532 GCA_034699885.1 Acrobeloides thornei | reverse complement strand
GTTACAGCGACTACTGTTTCTTTAAGATGGAATCCTGTTACAAACATTCCTGATGATGATTCCGTACGAGGCTATATTATAAAATATCGGCAAAAGTAATAATTTTTAAATTTTTTTCTAACCTCATTTGTTTAAAATTTTAAACAAAAATTGACACCAACTAACAGTTTGCTGTGTTTTTAACCGAATTTTTTAAGATTAACACCTGGAAGTGCCCAAACGGAAACTTCTACACCGTGAGTTTTTATATTAACAATTGTTTTTGAACTAATCTAACTATTTTCAATATTCGAATTTTTTAATTTTAAAATATAGTACATTTCAGCTGGAGTCCGAAAAAAGTTGAGGCATCTTAGCAGTGACGTAGGCAAGGAAGGAGGGCGGTAAAAGGGGTAATTACCTTATTATTTAAAATTTTGCTCAAAAATCGAAAATTTTCACAAATATCGAATTTTTAATCAAAAATCGATTAATTATTGCTAAATTTTTTGTTGAAAATCAAAAGTTTTACCCACCGGTGTGAACCGGCGGGTTCAACTTTGCTTAACTTGCCAGAACGGACTAGCGGCTTCCTTATTCACCGTACTATGGTGCCACAACTTTTTTCTAACTGCGGCTGAAATGGACTATAAAGGGTATTTCCCGCAAAGAAAAACTCATTCCCCATGGTGAAGTGGCAAGTTCTCTCATTTTACACTCAAATAGTCAGGATTCGATCCTGCCGGGGCCACAAATTTCTATTCACTCAATCTTTGGAATCAAGCAACTGTTTTACCACAGCGTACCATTCAGCAGCGAATGGGCAAGTTAAAAAAAATATAAATGATATTCACGATACAAAAAAAATTTTTGCCCTGGCGGGATCTAACCCTCGACTATTTGAGTGCAAAATGAGACACTTGCCATTTCGCTACAGATAATCAAATGTTAAAGATCTGGAAATATCATATACATTTTTAGATATGCGGAAAGAGGAGCTTATAAAGAAGTCAAAGTGCCTGGGGATACAAATTCAGCTTTGATAGAAAATTTGGAGCCTTATCAAGTAAAATTTTTTAACTTTTTCCTAAATTTTCAACATTTTAGCAATACGAATTTTCTGCCCAAGTTGTCAGTACTATCGGCAGAGGGACTTTATCCCCTCCAGTCGAAGCACAAACATCCGAAGCTGCCCCTGGAGCTCCTCCATCAAATGTTCAAGCAAGGTCGCTAAATCGAAATTCCATTCTTATCAGATGGGATCCTCCGACGGATAAGCAAAATGGCCGCATAAATGTATTTTTATACTAAAAAAGCAAGTGAAAAACATTTTTAGGGTTACAAAATTCACTATACGAATAGACCGATGAGTACAGATGTCACGGAATGGGACGTGAAAGAAGTCAAACAAGATGAACTTATGACAACTTTATATGAGCTAGATCCTGATAAGACTTATTACGTTCAAGTGCAAGCCAAGAATGCGAAAGGTTATGGCCCTATGTCAAAAGTGGTTACGGTGATAACGAAGCCTGGAAGTAAGTAACAAATCCGAAAAGGTGAAGGCAAGGGTCAAAATTTAAAAAATATTCAATTGACTTAGCTCGCTGAGTGCTTCAAAACGAGTACCATATCATGGGGGTTTGTGGGTTTTGTCCATGACCGAGTGGCTAACGTGCTCGGCCTTCACTCAAAGGGCGAGGGTTCAATCCCGCGCCCAAAAGTCATTTCAAAATTTCGATCACTGGTGGGCAAAACTTTTGATTTTCAAAAAAAATTGAGCAAAAATTCGATTTTTGAGCGAAAATTCGAATTTTGGCAAAAATTCGTGCGTATGGCTCAGTGGATAGTGTCTCAAGTGAAAATATAAAAGAAAAAAATTCTGTGACCAATTTTATGGAGGTTTCCTTTACAGCTTTTTGAATCAATCAAATAAAATTTCCTTCCTGGCGGGATTGAACCCTCAACCATTTAATAAAAAAGTGTGACGCTTGCCACTTCACCAAGAAACGGACATACATGGTTATTTAAAAAAATTTCTATTTATAGTTCCCGGACAACCTTCTAACCTGGTGGCGAAGGCATTGGATTCGCATAGAATACAATTAAACTGGCAAAAACCCATGCATTCGTACAATATTAATGGATATGTCATACAATATAGTGCTTCGGAGGATGGTGTTAAAGAGCTAACATTGGCTTCAGATGTACAGAAACATATTGTTGATGGTTTAAGGCCAAATACGATTTATACTTTTAAGTATGTTGTTTTTCAGTCTGGTCAAAATTTAAAGAACCAATCCACTCGAACAAAGTTGCCTTTTTGATGATATTCTGAAAGTTCATTAAAAATGGAGCATTTTTTGTTTTTACGGCATGTTCTGAATCGCTAACGGGTTTGAGATAATCGCGTGTGAAGTTGGCGAATTTGAAATTTGTGTATTACAACGAAAACATGTATGTGCATGTTTCTGCAAAAATTTTTAACTTGCATCAATTAAAAGTTGTTCATTGAAGTGATTAATCAGATAATTTTGAATAATCGCTTGAATAAAAAACTTTTATTGATGCAAGTTAACAATTTTTGCAGAAACATCCATGTGCATGTTTTCGTTGTAATAAGCACAACAACACAAAACCAGACGGCGATGATGATTTCAAAGCAATTTGTAAAAGTACGACTGCGCCGAACGGGGGCACCGAACACGCCAAAGGGTTCCAATTAGGCTTAGGCCTAAGCCTAATTTGGACCCTTTGGCTTGTTCGGCGCAGTCGTACTTTTACAAATTGCCGATTTCAAGGTCACGTATAGACTATGTAATTCTTGTTTGAAATTTTGTTTATTAAAACGAAAACTTGAACCTGAAGTTTCTGCAAGAATTTTTAACTTGCATCAATTAAACGGTGTTTATTGAAGAGATTAATCTGATAATTTTGAATAATCTCTTAAATAAACAACTTTTATTGATGCAAGTTAAACATTATACATGCATTTACATGTTTTCGTTGTAATACATAGATTTGAAATTTCGCCAACTTCACACGCGATTATCTCAAAATAGTTATCGATTTAGGATATGTTGTAAAAACAAAAAATTTTCCATTTTTCATGAACTTTCAGAATATCAGCAAAAGTGTAACTTTTTTTCGTTTGGACTGGTCCTTTAAGGGCGAGCAAGGGGCAATTTCCATTTGTAAATTTTATCCCGTCCCAAGTTTTGCAAAAAAATTTTATGGGATGTGTTAGAAGAGGGGAGGTGAAGGAATATAATCTAAAAATTAAAACTTTTTAGAGTAGCAGCACAATCGGATCGAGGTCAAGGAACTTTTTGTGATGAAGTCCAAGCCAAAACTCATGAAAGTGGTAAGAGTAATCACTAATAAGGGATAATCCCAAGTTACAATCTGCTTCATTTAATGGTTCCAAAAAGCTTGGTGGGTATGGCCTAATGGATAGAACGCTGGTCAAAAATATTATAATTTTTTGAAGATAAAAGTTTTGCTCTAGTGGGATCAAATCTGCGAGCCCAACGTTACTTAACCTGCCAGATCGGATAGTCGGCTTCTTGGACCACTTGGCGATCGCATACGGGATTTTTCACTTTGAATTTTGAGCAAATTTTGACCAATCGCCCTAGCCATTAAGCCATGCATCCAGCTTTTTCGAATCTTGCCATGAAACAGAGTTTATCCTAATCGATATCGTGTTGTTTTTGTAAATTCGTAACTTTATTAGTACCCACAGTGGCTCCACAAATCAAAGATGTCCTTGTTTTATCTTCATCTGTGCTACACATCTTTTGGGACCCAATCGAAACCTCCAATGACACCTCATCTGATGATGCCCATGATAGCAATTACGAAATTCTCGTCTACAAAATCGAATGGAGGCCGTTTATAAACATCACTTCATCTCCTCTCGATGACTCATCTAATCTAAAAAGTGAAGAAAAAGACGAAAATGAGGTTGAATTCGAATGGACTTCCAAGATTCAAGATTCTAACATAAGCACAGAGTTGAAGATCAACGACCTTAAACCATATCAGGCGTATGAAATTCGTATAGCCGCTGGAAATGAGATTGGTTTTGGTCCATATAGCCAAGTTGTAAAGAGAATGACTAAAGGAGATGGTTAGTTTTGAAGAAAATTATTTTGATTTTTAACGTCGAGTATTGTGCTGTGTTGGTGTGAAGCACTGTTTTTAGTACCTTTTTGTCATTTTGCAAGACCGTGACAGGGGGTGGGGTTACACGTGTACAACGAGTTTTAAGGCCTAAATTGTTGATCAGTAAAAAATTCGACATAGTAACAGTCGACATTTTGACCTAGTCACATTTTGACTTTTCGACATTTTAACGTGACACGAAAAACTATATATCGTGCTAATTTACTCCATTTTAAAATTTCCGCTTAAAATATTTTTTTTGCAAAGAGTGCATCTAACCCTACTAACAACTTTATTTTTTAGCCAACTCTCATCGAATGCCTGGTAGGTTTAATAATTTTTAGCTTTTGTGCATGCAAGTTTTGTAAATTTTTGCGCTTAAAAGCTATGCCGCGTATCTATAGTTTTATGCCAAAAATTTTTTTGTATATATGCGTCATTTTATGCGGGGACACGATTGCGCACATTTCCCATACGTGAAATCGCTTTCTTGACCCTGATTCATGGTATAGGATGGGTGTATTGAAACGAAAATCGAAAAATTTCCAACCAGAAATCATCCTCCCGGGGAGGAGGGGTAATTTTATGCGACGAATCGATTGCGCACATTTTCGAGACATGAAAAGATTTCCCTGATACTTATTTAAGTTTTCTTGATGAAAATCGCTTAAATCAGTATCAGGGAATTTTTTCATGTCTTGAAAATGTGCGCAATCGATTCAACGCCTAGAAAACCCCTATGCAGATAATTTTTCGGCGTACATCCGTTCATTTTCACTTCAATACACCCACCACATAGCCTAAATCAGAGCCAGAGAAGTATTTTCACGCTCCGGAAATGCGCGAAATCGATTCCCCGCATAAAATTATCCTTATATACAAAAAATTAGCCAAAAAATTTTTTGGCATAAAACTATAGAGACACGCATAGACCTTGAAATGATGTGTGTAAAAATGACATGACTTATGTGTAAAATTTTTTACAAAATTGTTTATGTAGAAAGAGATAGACCAAGAGAGCTTGGCTATGGGATAATCAGATTACATATATAACATTAAGAAATTTCCATTTCCTAGTCGAAGTGGGCCATCAAAAAGGTTGTTCATTTCCGGTCAGTGGGCAAACAAAAGCAGATGCGCCATTTTCATGATGAAAAAAATTGATAGTTTATGTTAGAGGTCAACAATTGGGGAAAGGATTTTTTGAATAAATTTTGAAAAAATCGCAAAATTGCCCTTTTCTAGGGCACTCTGTAGAAAAAAATATCGGAACTATTGCAGATCAAGGGGTCACCCCAGGGTCAAAAATAAAAATTTTGTAAAATTTTTTTCGATTTTTGACCCTAGGGTGATCCCCTGCTCCGAATATCTTTCTCCTAATTTTCATCTTTAAAAAAAGTCATAAAATTTTCTATTTCCAGACCTTTTGCGGCACATTTGCACTATTTTCGTTCCACTTATTCCCAAAGGGGTTGTTAATCAAACCGTAATAATGTGCCGAGAGCCGATGAAAAGTCGATGAAGATGAACTTTTTTTTTACCCAACACGACCAGTTGGTCACTTTCGAAATGTTCATTTGCAAAATTTTTCATCAATTTTATGCTTTTCGGCGAGTTGCGGTCTCTTTTTTAGTGTAGAAATTTTGAAACAATAGGTCATTTGTTACAAGTCTCTTTGTTGTTAGTTTTGTCGATTTTTTCGACTATAATTAAATGGGGGAGCAGATTGAGTCCCGATCTCGATCTTTTTTAAATGAATTTCTAGAGGTAAAATGGCAAAAAGTACCTTAAAATTGCCTGAATCAGGGTCAGGAAAGTGCTTTCACGCTCTGAAAATGGTTGCAATCGATTCCCCGCATAAAATTACCTCTAGAAGTCTTTTTTTTAAAAATTTTCCGACCGAGATCGGGACTCGATCTGCAACCCCCTGCACCCACGTCATTTTTCACTAAAACGCCATTTTTTATTATAAGAGTGCTTATTCGTTTATAAACTCAAATATTGAGACAAAAAATAAAGCTGTTTGCATTTCATCGAATTTCGTTGGATTCTTAAAAAACTCAATTTTCTCATGAGTGTTCTTTTTTGCTGTTCAAAAAAGGAGCAACAAAAAACCCCTGATTCAGGAAATGGATTCGGTGTATTGACGCGAAAATTAAAAAATTTCTATTTTCATCTAGAAAGAATCCATCTGGAAGTAATTTTATGAGGGGAATCAATTGCGCACACTTTCTAAGCATGAAAAAATTATCCTGATTCAGGGAATGAAGTTGGTGTACGGGCGAAAAATTAAATTTTCGATTTTCACGTCAATATACCAACTCTATTCCCTGAATCAGGCTCAAAGATTTTTGAAAATTTTTTGTGGCCCCTCTATTGTGTTCGAAAACTTTCTTGTCATATAAAATTGTTCAACTTCCAAACAAAGTCATAAAACGCTCTTGAAAAATACCCCGCATCGTGGTTGAAAAATTTTCATGGTCAGTGAACGTGAATATAAAAGTGAATGTCCGCCGAAGCGAAAGGGACACGCAGAGCGTAATCCGATCTAGCTGTGTTATCGGCTGCCTTTTTCGGTGCGTATGTTCCTCTTCTGACCAATATCCACACATCCAACAATCCGTTGGTGATGTGATATATTCTTTTCCTTCTTTTCAATTCTTCTTCTTCCAAAACCACAAATGGATTGAAAAATTTTCCGTTAGTGGGCAGTGAAATGTCGCCAAAAGTTCTCTTTCCAATCTTGTTTTTCCAATTTTCGGAAAGTCCACTTTGTTATATGCCGCCGAAAATTTATTTATTGATGAGCAGGTTTTGAGATGAGATTAAATATGGCGGATGGAATTGTGGGAATCGTTTAATTTTTTGGGAAAAGTTGGGTGCTACTACACAATAAGAGGTGGGGCCATCTACATGAAATTTATTCGAAAATTTTTTTTGGAAATGACCCCCTCTAGGGGTAAAAACATGCGAGGAATCCGAATTTGACATTTTCGAAAAAATTCTTTCCTGATTCAGGGAAGGCTTAAGTATTGAAGCGAAAAGTCGTAAAAATTGATTTTTGTTTTAATACACTAGTTTTTCCTGAATCAGGGAAGCGTTTTTTCGTAAGCCTAAGCCCAAGTCTAAGCCCAAGCCTAAGCCTAAGCCCAAGCCTAAGCCTAAGCCCAAGCCTAAGCTTAAGCCCAAGCCCAAGCCTAAGCCCAAGCCTAAGCCTAAGCCTAAGCCCAAGCCCAAGCCCAAGCCTAAGCCCAAGCCCAAGCCTAAGCCTACATGTATGCACATAAATTTCTAAAATTGGCATGTTTTGTCTTTTTGATCCTTTGTCTTAACCATTGGCCCCATAAATTAGATCAATTATCTATCTAATATAATCTATTCTCTTCAGTAGTCAGAAAAAAATTCCAACTAGGCATAGCCGTAAGGCGATTTTCAGTTGATGGACAGCGTATTATTAGGTGTGACCTTTTGCGCCATTTGTGGGATTACTCAACCTTTTTCTCGTCCTGCAATCTAGGCTTTCTTCTTGTTCGTGGCATCCCGATCGATAGAAAAGTAGTGAGTGCCAACAGCTGACCTCTATTATTCATCATCGATGTGTATTTTTTTTGGCTTCTGTGCTGGACTTCCGTGCGGTTTTTATGCATTTTTGATCGGTTTTATAGATAGAGGTCATTTAGGAGTATTTTATTTTTTATTTGAGAGGAAAATTTTGAGTTTTAAATTTTTTTAGAGTACAATTTTTGTTCCTCATTTTTATGCTTTAAGGGGGTGGGTTTTACGATCAGGGAAGCATTTGTAGAGCTTGGGAATGATCGCGCAATCGATTCCTTTTGCATTCCCGAACCCTGAAAATGCTTCCCTGATTCAGAGAACGGTTCGGTATATTGAAGCGAAATACACATTTTTACAATTTTTTGGAGGTATTCCAAATTTTTCCATTAGCGCCATCGTGTTCAGCGTGAAAAACTGCCCTAAAATCAACCATTTGGCAAACAATCGACCTTTTGAAAGTGTTCAAATTGACATTAGCGCATTTTCATTAAAAAGTCTTGTTGAACTTTAATTTTCTCCTCTCAATACAGCTTAATTTTGGGCCTATTCTTACGCAATTTCGAATCGCCCTCCTCCGCGCTTGCTTTCTCTCCTTGATGACTAATTGTTGCTTGTATTGGCTTGCTCTTCTATCGCGTGTTCGGACATGAACGAATGAATGAATCGCCGTTGGGCTAATAAAGAATTTTGCATTTTCACATTTGACCGCTTCTTCTGCTGCCGCCGCTGTTGCCCATAAGGTTCTTTTCTTGAGGTTTTGATCTTGAGGGTAATAAGGAAAAGTATAGAGTTATCTAGATTTTCACATTTTCCTATACCCTTTTCTTTCTTACATTTCTCGCCTTATGATCTCTCTACCCTCTATATGTTATAAACATATAGTATTTTGCGCAATTTTTACGCCTAGACTATCTTATATGGAGAAGAGAAATAGCCTCTATTCTCTTTTCCATAAGCCCACTTTCTAGGCCCACATAAGGCGTTGTCCAGCAGCCGAGTACCCAGCAATTAAACCGACGTCTGTCAATAAAATCCACACTTTGCATTTCCCGCATTTTTCGTTTTAATTCCCGGACGGCACAAATTCCACCGATTAATTTGCTCTCCACTAGTAGACCAATAAATTTTGAGCTAGTTGAGTTGGAATGCCGTTATATGCTAATTTTGCGGGTCGATTGTGTTAGGTTTAGTCGATTTTTTATGCTTTTTTATTTTATAGTCCGTTTCCGCCGCCAATGGCAAAAAAAGTCAGGAGGCGATGGCCAAGTGGTCCAAGGCGCCATTCGTCCGATCTGGCAAGTTGGGCAACGTTGGGCTCGCAGGTTCGATCCCACTAGGGAAAAATTTTGATTTTTAGAAAACTTGTTTTTGCTTTTACAAACAATGGAGCAAAAATTTTTTGCTTTATTTTTTGTAAAAGAATTTTTTGGAGCTACTGAACTTGGGGGGCCCACTTAACGTGACCCTCAAGGCCGAAGTAAAAAAGCGCCGAAATTTTTACAGAAACACACCCCTTAGGGGTAAAAATTGACGCGGAACACGCTGGTGCCATTATTTTCAAACCAAAATCTTCAAAAACCTATGAATTTTCGCAATTTTTAAATGAAACAACCTTTTTTTGACATTTATCGATTTTAAGCGTTAAAAAGTGCAAAAATTCATGTGTTTTCGAAGATTTTGGTTCGAAAATAATGGCACCAGCGTGTTCCGCGTCAATTTTTACCCCTAAGGGTGTTTCTGTAAAAATTTCGGCGCTTTTTTACTTCGGCCTTGGGGGTTACGTTAAGTGGGCCCCCCCCCAAGTTCAGTAGCTCCGAAAGTTTTTTCTGTTTTAAAATCAGTTGAAAACATTAGAGTAGGGATATAGGGGTATTTTAAACACGATTTTATTGAAATACAGGAAGTAGCGTAGTCAAGAGAGGGGGTGCAGATGCATCCCCGTTCCTGTGGCCTATAAATCTTTTTGGAAAATGGGAAATTTTTGAAAAATGTTGGAACTTTTTATGGCTGAAGTAAAAATGGGAGGATCTTTTTATTTTAACTATTTGGGCACCTTGCTGACATATTGCAAAAAACCGCATCGAAAAATTCCTCACCGATTTTTCTTTTTTTAAAAATCGGTGAGGAATTTTCGATGTGGTTTTTTGCAATATGTCAGCAAGATGCCCAAATAGTTAAAATAAAAAGATCCTCCCATTTTTACTTCAGCCATAAAAAGTTCCAACATTTTTCAAACATTTGACACAGACCATTGGATCCTTGGAAGAGAACCTTTCCCGTAAAAAGCTCCGCCAAAATACATCCAACTGACCAGACATCGGCTTTTGAGTTATACGAGACGTTGTCCCAATAAATTACTTCGGGACTTCTATACCATCTAGATATGACATAGGAAGTCAAGTTATGTTCATTCGCCGAAACAGTTCTAAATTTGTAAATTGATGACCACCTAGCTCCAGTACTACCTAGCTAAACCAAAATCTAAAACAGTAAGATCACAGTCTTCGGTAATAGCCAGGTTACTAGGTTTCAAATCGCGGTGAATTACCTAAAAAATTGGCTGTATTTTTGCATTTTTTCTAGCTTTGACTTACATTTGCAGAATGGAGATATTTCAAAGCACGTAAGAGCTGATAAATGATGATCTTGATGTGATCAAAATTGATTAGCTTGCAACTAGTATGTTTTTGTTTGTCGAGAACTGACTTCAAGCTAAATCCAGCGTATTCAGTCACAATATAACTAAAAGAAAATTTTTTGAAACATTTAAAAAAACAGTGTCGTCGAAAATTCGGTCGCTAATCCTTAGTGACCGTAAACGACGGGGTACTATTTCAGAAAATTTGTTCTAAAATCAAACTTGTTAGAGGTATTTTTATACGATAAATCGATTGCGCGCATTGACAAAACATGAAAACGCCAAACACGACTTTTTACGCGAACTGTTTTTACAGGTTACAAATTTTTTGAGGATGCTACAGAAGCCAATCGATCGCTAATACTTACATATTTTTTAAGTGTCTACTATCAGGATCTGTCGTGTACATATCGACAAATCGTATAATATTCTCATGACTAATCAGCTGCAACAGCTTGAGCTCCCTGTACAGTCGTTTCGCCAAAACCGGATTACTAAATGAATTGTACAACTTCTTGATAGTCAATTCTTCACCATTTGGTCCTGTCACTCTTCTAAACGCTAATAGAATAATTTCTAGCAAGCAAAGTTACATGACATTCCCAAAATTTCCTCCACCAAGGTATTCCACGAATTGGAATTCTGATGGAATTGCGTACTCGACAGTATTGCAATTCATCGAATAGAAAGAGCGCCCATTAGAAATGAAGCTTGTATGTTCAGACATTTCGAAAACCCGTTCGATAATTGGCACAGAATCTGGCAGAAAACACTAAAAAGGCGTTTTCAGAAAAAGAATAATGGGAGCTAGTTCACTTATTGGGCCGCACTTTTTTTAATAAATTTTTTTGAACGTTCGGACCTCGATAAGCGCGGCTCAATAAGTGAACTAGCTCCGAATAATGGAGAATCAAATTCCTATGGCTTTTGTTAAAAAATATTCTTACCGATCATGAAAATCAAAACTTTATCCAGATAAAGCTGTTGTATATTATAACTAAAATACTAAAACAATTTAAAGTGTTAAAAACTAGTCTGATTCGAACAAAATAGAAGTAATAAAAACATGTACATAAATTTTTTTAAAGGGAGGTAAGAATTAGGGACTAATCTCTGAAATTTTTTTTGCCAAAACAGCCTATATAGGGGTAAAATCATGCGAAAAATCGATTGCGCGCATTCCCGAAGCGTGA
>JAQGCP010001825.1:0-11533 GCA_034699885.1 Acrobeloides thornei | reverse complement strand
AAAATTGGTTAGTTTCCAATATGTTTTATTCATGGCCATTATCACGTTCGCGCCAATTCATCAAATGGAGCTAAAAAATTCGTTACTACACAACTGAAAACTAGATAAAAAGCTAGTGATGTAAAAAAGTGCGAGTCGGCAAAAATTACTTGTTTACGTTTTATTGTCATTAAACAATTGGTCGTTTTATATATAGTTTCGAAATTAATTGAGAATATTATTTAATAATTTTAGCAAATGTATAAAATTAGGCTGGACCAAAAATTTTTATAATGGAAAATAATAATTTGGTTGAGAATTCTGAGGTGGTTACTGAAGGACAAGAAGGAGGTAAATTTTATTTTTTGAGAACAAAAATTACAAGGTGCCCAAAAATGGCAATTTTGTGATTTTTGGGCGATTTTTTCAAATTTTTTAATTTTCACCTAAATAACCCTTTCGGAGGTTATACGGGAAATCGACTGCGCAACTTGCCGGACCTTGAAAACGCGTCCATGACTTTGTATTAGCCTATTTTCGCCTTATAAGGAAACCGATCGATTTGATACCCTCAAATTTCGACAAAATCTAACTAGTTTTGTTCTCCATACCCGATTTACTAGGAGAAATGGCAAAATTAGAATCTATCGTCCCATAGAGCTTCCTCTCAAAGTTAATGTTTATTTCTATAGTTTTTATAGAAAAATACAAAAATTCGTATGTCTAAAAAAGTATGAAAAAAGCATTTTCACCCAAAAAGAAATACCATTCCGTAATCAGGGATTTATGACTAATCTTTCAAAAAATCGAGAGGTCAGGTTCCGACCCAAAACTCGACCCCCTTGCTCCCCTCCTTCACTTCTATGATTATAAGTCAACTTTATGACCTTAAATCTTCACCAAGAAGCTCTATGGGCCGATAATTTTACCATTTCTCCTAGTAAATCGGGTATGGTGAACAAACTAGCTAGATTTCATCAAAATCTGAGGGTATCAAGTCGATAGACTTCCTTGTTAGACATACATCTCTACCCTGAATCAGGGCTAGATAATCGCTTTCAAGGTTTGACAATGCGCGCAATCGATTCCTCGCATAGAAAAACCCCCTACAGAGTTATTTTAATAAAAATTAATATGAAAAAAATCGCCATATTTTTTGGCACCATATATTTGTTCACAGATAGATAAAATTAAAATTTTTTGACAGCCCCATGCAGGCACGTAGGAAGAGGGCTAACAAGGAGGGTCTATAGACTCCTCCTCTCCCCGAAATCGGAAAAATGAAAATTTTCCTAATGGTCAAGGGGAAAAAAGCCTCAAAACAAGGGGTTCAAGGGGCATAGACCCCCAAACCAGGATTCTCGCTACATGCCTGATCCCATGGACTCAAATCCGATGCCGGATAGGCTCAAGTCAATTCAAATCGTTTCCAGTAGACAGACTTGGCTTCAGTCCGAGTACTGGTCAGAAATTTAGCCCCTTTCAAAAATTTGTCCATTTTCTCTCTATTTATTCTTATTTTTTAAGAACAAGCACCAGAGGAAGACGATAATCAGTGGTCAACTTGTGCCAAATGTGGAAAAGCGGAAAAAGAAGAGAAATTTTCAGAGTATCAATTTTTGGTCCGAAAATAAATCAATTACTTTCTTTAGACAAATTTTATATGGGGTCACGCCAGGTGTTTCTCTTGATGTTAATGGATCGATTAGTGAGCTTATAAAAGAAGAAGAATTTGAAAATTTTTGGATTCAATGCGATATTTGTACTTTATGGTATCATGGAAGGTATCAATTTTGTCTTCACGGGGTACCCCTACCGGGGGTAAAAACCTAAGGGCCAAAAATTCATGATTTCAAAAAGTTCTCCAAATCGACTAATTTTTTGTAATCGGGGTTTTGCGGGTATGGGGAACACAAATTGAAAGGATCTTTTCAATATTGACCGTAGAAAGTCGTACTGCTCGGAGTCACCTTCAGAGCGCAAGAGGCGCTCCTCGGTACTTTGAGCAGGGTTTGGTTCGGTTACTTAACGGTTACTGCTTCAATCGATCATAGCTTGGTGCAGTAGCGTATCTAGGATCAAATTTCGGGGGGTGCGAGAGTCAGTAGCGTATCCAGGATTTTGATTTTTTCGATTTCGGGGGTGCGAAACCTCATCTTTTCAATGAAATTTTTCGAAATTTTCCTTATTTTTTCATTTTTGTAAAGAAAATTTTCGGTTTCGGAGGGTGGGTGCGGTCGCCCCTTCGCATCCCCCTGAATACGCTATTGGCTCGGTGGGTTTGTATCCAATCTAAGGTTGACGGTTCTTACAGTAAAAACAAAAATTGCTCCAAATTTCATGAATTTTCAATGACATTAAGTTTTTTCCTAGTTTACTATTCCTTTTATTTTTTAAGTTGTGTTGAAGTAGAAGAATATGAAGAAGCGCTTATTGATCAATATCACTGTCCGACATGCTCACAACGAGAAGGTCCTAGCAAAAGTATTACTCACCTTTTTTTACTTAAATTTTCATAAAATTTTAGTGAAAAAAATGAAGCTCGCACATCGACGTGATTTTGATGATATAACTCAATTTGATAGAGTTAAACTCTTTCATTCTTTTTTGTATAAAAAATCATTTTTAGCCTACCCAGATCGGTACCAAAAAATTCTCGGATGATCTCAAAACTTTCATTGATCCTTCTATACCCGAATGGTATACGTTTAAAAGCACATTTTATTTGATTTTTGTAAAATTTAGCCCAGAAAATGTTATTAAGACTTATGAAGATGGATTTGCATTTTTACGGGAATTTAATGAGCAAAAAGAATGGAAGAATCCATGTAAAGTAAAGAATCGTGATGGTCTGGGTCTAAGGTTGCCAGATTCAGATTTTGATGTAGATCAATGTGTTGAGATGATTGGTAAGAACATACATGAAGAGGGGTACAAGATCTGTTAGCCTCCCACGCAGACAAGTCAAAAATGACCCTCCCCTTATCAAGGTCTCATCATCCCTTTCAGATAGAGAAAAGGCCTTTTCTTGGAAGGGATAGGGGCGTAGGGTGCCATCCCCTTGTGACAAAACAGCGAAAAAACATAAGGGTCTACTTTTTGGAGTTTTTTCTGACAAGGACTCCCCCCACCGCAAACCCTGCCTACATCCCTGGGGTATGATTTTTACCGAAAAATGACCAAGATTATCTATTTTTCAACAACAAAAAGTATGCAAATTTAGGCAAAGACTATGTGATAGATACTATTGACGTTTACAAACAACATTCCTATAATATGTCGTTGGGAAGATTTAGAGACAAGTTTAAAGTGCCTCCAGAACTTCGTGAGAGACTGTATAATATTTTGAGCTTGGAGTTTACTGAAACAAAGTACATAAAAAGGTCAAAAATTTAGTTAAAACATTTTTTAGACTCAATGATCTCGTCTCTCCACCAGAACTTGTCAAAAAACTTAGTTGGGTGTATCGATTTTGGCCGGATATGCCTCTCGGAAACAATGGAACATCAGCACATCTTATCTCCTTGCTAGGAATATCTCCGAGCTATGAAATCAGCGCTGAACATATCCACTCAAAGCCTAAAGTCTCCATGTTTTGCCTAATGGGAATGCAAGACTCGTTCACGGATTTCCACATTGATTTTGGTGGCTCAAGCGTCTGGTATCATGTCTTCAGTGGAAAGAAAGTCTTCTATGTGGTAGAGCCAACCGAACTCAACTTGGATCTCTTTCACAACTACCAAAGCAATCCAAAAGGAACCGAAACCTTCTTTGGCGATGTGGTCAAAGAAGCCGGAAGCTCTATCTACAAGATCTCTGTGGAGGAGGGAGAGACTGTTTTCATTCCAAGTGGCTGGATCCACGCCGTTTGGACCCCGGAGGATTCAATGGTCTTTGGTGGGAATTTCATACACGATTTAAATGTGGAAATGCAATTGAAGTAAGAAATAAAATGTGAAGCAGGGATGTATCGAGTTTGGTTACGTATCTAAAGAAATACACATTCAATTCATAAGGTTAATAGCTCATTCGGAAGCCTGGGAATTGTAGATTTAAATGAACTTTAGTTGACTTAATTCCGATTCAAAATTGTAAAGTTATAGTTTCAAACTCGATCGGGTTTTTTCGAGTTTGTTCATCGAGTCGGGTTTTTTCGAGTTTGTTCATCGAGTTTGAGGCTATAACTTTACAATTTTAAATCGGAATTAAGTCAACTAAAGTTCATTTAAATCTACAATTCCCAGGCTTCCAAATGAGCTATTCACTTTATGAATTGAATGTGTATTTTTTTAGATACGTAGCCAAACTCGATAAAACTCTATCCAAACTCGATACATCCCTGATGTGAAGTTTTGGTAATAAGTAAATGTTTTGTAGGATTTATGAGTTTGAAGAAGCTAACAACATTGATGTGAAGTTTATGTTTCCGTCTTTTGAGCTTACGAATTGGTATGCTGCGCAGCAGCTTTTGAATACCCTCAAAGGTAAATTCAAAAAGAGCAATTTTGCGATTTTTGAGCTATTTTTTCAACAAATTTTCACCAAAATAACCCTCTAAGGGTTTGACCTCCCCTGCGGCTTGTTTCTGGAACGGACCATTGTTTCACTTCTCCATCAAAATGTTCTCTAGCGGATTATACCCTCATTTTTAGAGCATAATGAAGAAGGAGAACGAGCTCCAGGCTATATAATCGAAGGCCTGAAAGCTATGCAAATTTCTTTGCAAAAATGGATGAATCGGGACAAAACGAATAAGAAGTTGACCACACATATCACATTCAACAACCTTTTGCCTCAAATTAGAACTGAACTCGGAAAACAAGTGAAAATAGCTCAAATGGGAACCACTAGAAAGCTAACCAAGAGAACTAGATCCTCAAATGATTTAACTTTGTCAGCTCCAAAACAAGCTAAAAAGGATATTAGCAAAAGTTTTGATGGAAGTGTTCCAAATTCACCGAAGAGAGGAAGAGGTCGACCACCTAAGTTTCCCCAAATCAAGTTGAAGTTAAGTGGTAAGAGAATCAAGTTTTTTGTGCCCTGTATCAAAAATATTTTAGCCTCCGAAGGTTCAATGGAAGTAGGCATGCCGCGAAATTCTTTCGCAGAGATGAATTTGAAAAACGTTGAAGTATTTATTCCATTCTCCGATCAACCCCGAAAAGAAGTAACAGAGAAAAAAGTGGAGAAAACTGATATTCCAGTAGAAGCTTTGAATACGGAAAAGATAGAGAAAGTGGTAACGGAGCAAATGAATTCTGAGGAGAAAAATGAAATGTCAATGGAAATTTCTGCTCCTGAGAAAAAACTTGAACACCTTTCTATGACAGAACAACTTCAAATTGGGCGCAATGAACAATTTGTAGCACCAACAGAGTCCATAACTGAAGAACCATCCACTAACAAGAACCTCCATGAAGATGTACCATTTGAAGAAGATTTTGATGACTTGGAATCTCCGCCGGAATCGTTAAAAGGTGAACAAACCATAGACGTACAAGTTGTATCTATGCCAACTCTTGAAAATAGTGAAATAGTGGAAGAAAACTCTATCAAGGCCATTGAAGAAGAACCCGAAAAACTTACACTTACTATCAAAATTTGTCGAAGTATAAGTGGAGAAAGTAACAGTGCTAGAGTTATTAGTGATCCAGAAGAAGTCGCTCTCCTAACCCCAAGATCCATAGATGACTATAAACCAGAAATCAAACCGCCAAAATCATTCAAAAAAGTTGATGGAATCGATCTAACAACCATGTTTAAACCAAGATCGTCATCTGGAAGAAAAGTCCGTCCAGCTTCTTGGGTGGCTAATGCAGTTCAAATAGAGGACGAGGAAGAAGAAGGTTTACAAAATAGCATTATAGCCTCAAAAATAACATTTTAGATTCAAAATCCAAAAAATTTATGGACCAATTCACGAAAGAAGAACGTAAACGAATAGAAATGATAGAAAAAGTTGGTCTCAAAGAAGACCGAGATTATAAAGATTATGAAGACTATATCGCAAAAACCCGTTCATCTCCTAAGAAACGATGCAAATCTACCTCATTATCAAACAACAATAAGAAAATTGCGCCTGTGGCAGCTCTTAAAAGTAATTTTTATTAACATTATTCACCTATAGTAGCGAGCAAAAGTAAGAAACACTAGGAAAAATGGCTCATTCGCCCAGGGAATCGAATATCGACGTTATTTTTCGTATTTTAGTGCAGGGAGGTGGGATACTGGCATCAGATGGTATTTAGGATATCTGTCTGTATTGGGTAAGAAAAATTTCTAAATGTTTCTTACCCACTACAGACAGAATCGCTCAAAACCTGTGGAAATCGATTCCCAGGTGGGGAAACCCCAGTTTAAAGTAGACAGAGGTTTCCGCGCCGAATTGGGAGGAGATTGAGCAACTTTTTTTATAGGATCTCCTAGGGGGTTTCAATATTTTTGTTCGCTACTGAATCTTTTTTAGCACCCAAAGCCAAAGGTTCAACAGTCAAGCAACGTCTAGCCAACAAACTTAAAATCCGCTTATAAAGTCTACCTCTTGAATCAAAAGAAGCTCAAAAATTTCAAAGCTTTCATTAAAAGGCCAAGACGTCTGATCAGAAATTTATTTATTTTTTATCAGGGATTTCTCACATTTTTTGCATTTTTTAAATGGTAGTCAATCAGAATTTATATAAAAGTTTTATAGTGTTTGTGTCTTCATTTTTTCGGTATTTGCAAGGTGACAAAAAAATTTTTGCAATTTTTTCAAGTATTTTTAATTTTCACCAAGTGGCGTAGCCGGACCCAGGAATGGGGGAGGTAGTGGCGTAGGCAAGGGGCAGGTGCCCCCTAGTGGACCGAAATTTAAAAAATCTCTAATCATCAAGGTACCCCTAATTTTTTTGCGAAAAATGACCTTTTTGAGTAAGTGCCCCCAGCCGACCCTTCTCCCTACGCCATTGGGGGGTGGGGGAGGAATATTGTAATTGAGTTATGAAATGGGCATTTTTTGAATTTGTTTTAATGAACATTTTTCAAAAAAATTTCCAGGTATGGGGGAGATATGTAATTTGATTTTTCAAAGAATGAATTTTTTGGTGAAAAAATATCATTTTTTGGCCAAAAATCTCATTTGTATTGCCACAAATTGAAATTTCTCAGATTTTTCGAAATCACGCTAGAAATGTTCTTAGTGATGATTAAAATCCGGCTCGAAAAGCGTAGCTCGAAAAATCCTAGAACCCAATTTTTTATCAATTTATTTTTTACTCTATAACTTTTTCTTCATTAATTAAGTTCAATATAAATCTTGAACCTCTAAAAGTGTCATTTATTCATTTGGTTACTTATTTTTTTATCTTGTACTGCCTTCTTTTTTGATATTCTATCTTAGACTGCGCATTAACCTTCGAACAGGTGGTCGAGACGCTAAAATTCTCGAAATGTTCGGTACCAGAGATGTTAATTTGTTAGAATATTCTAAAATCCGCTGAGCGGATTCTAGCTATTCACTAATCAACATTTTTTGACTAGCCGTCGATTGGCTAGTCAAAAAATGTTGACTATTGACTAGAAAAGACAAAAAAGTTATTGACTAGAGAACTTTCGAATCTTGAAAAGTGTAACTTTTCTTTTTCAAGATAACTTACTGACTAGTTTGCTTAATTTTAAAGATATATATTTTAGCTTTAAAAACCCTAACTAGTCATTGGATTATCTGTCAAAAGTTATACTAGTCACCCATTTTATTTTCTATTCACTAGTCAACGATTGAAACAGACCCCTGTTTGAGACGGCTAGCGCGCAGTCTTATTGTATAAAATTTTTCGGAGAGTTTTATATTGAAAAATAAATAAATATTTTTTCTAAACAAAAATATCACGTCATGACCGGAATTCTTGCCACTAATTTTTTTTTGACGCACCTGTCCAGTTTGAATGCATATTTTAATCCGAATTTATTTATTTTTGATAAGAAACGACGTTATGTCTCAAGACCGGAACAAGGATTATGAAGAAGAAGCGGCACACCATAATTCCGCCTTAGGAACTAAAGAGTAGTAAGTAGATCATCGTGGTTTATTGAAACACTGACGAAACACAAACGATATTTTTTGCCTAACCTTTGGCTAAATCTTATGGGAGTATATAAAAGACAATCTTAAAAATGCACTACTTATATTTTTCCTTACTTAAAATTGCTTAAATTTTCATCAAGGGGTAGTGATGAGTCGAAATCGTGATTTGGAAATTTCTACCCCAAAATTTCGATTTTGAGGTTTTGGATTTCGAAAAATCAAAGCGAAGATCAAAAAATCTTAAGGATCCCCCCCTTATGTTTTTGCCCAAAATTTTTGGAAATTTTTTTTGAAAATCATAATAGTCCTTCATTATGAATTTTCACACAAAAATCATCCAAATTATCCATATTTTCACTAAAAATGTTCAAAATTCATCATTTTTTGCCAAAAATCGTCATTTTCAGCTTAAACATAACATTTTCTATGAAATTTCGAAATTTTGACCCCGACTTTGTTTCGATTTCGACCCCCAAATTTCGATTTTGATTTCCACGCATGACTAACAAGAGATTTCTTGAAAATTCGTTACTTTGACGTCCAACATGATTTAATTATGCGAATTTCAAAATTTTGGAACCCTGGCTGGGGCGGAAACTTGAGGAATTTATACTCACCAAAAAATTTTCTGCTATGTCTACTGATTATAGTCTTAAATTTTCAGTTGGGATAACCACTACGACATGGAATTATCAAATTTCGAAGATACCGGTGATGAAGGGGAAATTTGGTTTGGAAAATCTGCTGAAAATCGGATGTTGAGATTTGTTTGTGAGAAAGTGACAAAAAATTCTGCAATTTTGGATGTTGGCACGGGAAATGGATCGGTTTTACGAAAATTGGTCGGTTTAGTTCACTTTTTCTTGGAGTACATCACATATGTTTCAAATCTCATATTTGAGTAAAAAAAGTCTGATTCCAACATTTTTCGTGCTTAAATGGTCTCAAAATAGTGTTTCCCCCATAAAAAAGCCTAGAAAAAACAAAATCAGATTTTTTTGAAATTTTCGAAAACGGTAAAAAGTGCATATTTTTACCTGTCAAAAATCGAGGTATATATAATAATGGCCATTTACTCCAAGCAAAAATGAATAAAACTAACCGAATCAAAAATTTTAGCGCCAAAAAGGCTATATGGAGCTTACTGGGATTGATTATAGTGAAGGTGCTGTTGAGCTGGCTAAGAAAACAGCTGAAGCCGAACAAAAAGAGCACCCAACAAAGCTACCGACAATAAATTTTCATGTACGTTTGAACAGTGTCATTTTTTGAAGTTTTGACACTGAGATCGGGGTCAAAACTTCGAAATTTCATGGGAAATTGCTATATTTAAGCTGAAAATGACGTTTTTTGGCGCATTTTCACACTCTGCTCCACTACACTTGACTTTTTAAAATTGTCTCAACTCATTTTTTTCAGGTGGCTGATTTATTAGACATCCAAACTTCACCGAAACTCTGCCACCGCTATGATATTATTCTTGACAAGGGAACATGGGATGCGATAAGCCTTGCTGGTGATAGGAGTGCTAGACTGAAAAACTACCGCCGTTCAATAATCGATTTGTTCCGGAAAAATGAAGGTGATTATGACGGAGGACCTCAGCTGCAACGATATTTTGTGATATTTTCTTGTAATTTTACCAAGTACCTTTTTATTTTTGAAGCTAAAAAATTCGAATTTTTAGAGATGAATTAGTGGATTTGTTTGAATGTGAAGATTTGGTGTTTGATTCCGAGATTTTGTCTACGAATACGATTTGTTTTGGCGGGAAAGAAGGGACTACTTCGACTGGTGTTGTGTTTCGAAAAGAATAAAAAATATGTGATCTGTATTGTTATTTTGTATTTATTGTTTAGTTTTTATGTGTGAAATAAAGTTCTTGTTAAATTTGCATAATTTATTGCATAGTTTGAACTAAAAGAATATTTATGTTGCATTATGAACTTCTTGTTCAAGAGGCTTGATTTCATAGGATATGAAAAATTTTGTATTCGAATCAACTTTAAAGATTTTCACTTTTCTTCTATATGATTTGGATAGCTCAATCTCGTTCTCGCCAAGAAACTAAATAAAGGAGTAGATGCCGAAGCTTTAAACGCCGAGGCCAAACTCATTCCAGCCACATTATTCTGATACATTTGTAATGATAGTTCGTCAATATAGGGAATCAAAATAAGATCGCTTGGAGTAAATGGTTGTCCTCCTTGTTTGTCATCATTATTGAAAAGTTTGAATTTTGGCCTGGAGAGTGTGTGAATTCTATCGATCCAAGCTGAGCCAACCATATCGACGGTTAGAGTAGATAATATAAGACCAACAAAGATAAATACTATCCATCCTATGTATGAGTTTTCTTCTGCTACTTCAGGGACTATGTCTCCAAAGCCTAAAAAAAATAATAATAAAATTTTTTTTTGAAATGGTCTCCCCCCATTCTTGGAGTCTGGTTATGCCACTGGTGAGTCCAGTAGTTTACCACTAGACTATGAAGCCACAAATAATCAAAAAGATATAAAAAAATTTTGCTTACCCACAGTAACCAAAGTCACCAAACAAAAATAAAATGAGTCCAAAAATTTCCATCCTTGTATCAATGTAAAAAAGTAGCCAGTAACAGTCATATACGAAAAAAGCAACCCAATAACCAATAATTGTGCTGCCACACTACTCCTTGCAAATGGATCTGGCACATCATCACTGGTACTATCATCCTTAACAGTGGCTTCGATACCTCGAGGGCTATCATAAATATATTGTCTATACATCCGTTTGATTCGTTTTTCGCATTGGTGTATCATATCGGCGAAGAATTTGGATATATCAGCGATTGTGATTAGGGTCAGTGGGATGCTAAAATTGGGTAAATTTGAGTGGTGATGGGAAAAGCTTACCCCAAGAAAGCATAAGCTATGCAAAACATTCTTCCTGGCCAGGAAATTGGCACGAGATGTCCATAGCCTATAAATAAGAAAAAGTTTTGCCAGGGGTGTTATGATCAAGGTCTAATAAAAGAATAAAGTTTATGTCCTTACCAATTGAAGTCAAAACGGTAACCGCAAAAAATAGCCCCGAATGAAAATTCCATCTCTCTTTTGGTAAAGTTCCATTTATATCCGATAGCCTTATCCCGTCTTCAAACGCATCCATTGAAATTCGGATCAAATTATCTATTGCTTCATTAATAATTTCTTGAGATTTATTATCATGCTCATCAAATTCTAGCTCCATAAGGGCGTTCTAAATAAAGGGTGCTTCAAAAATGGTAATTTTGCGATTTTTCAAGTTTTTTAATTTTCAGTATAACTCTATAGGTAGCGTTGCCAAAATGCTTTTTACAAATTTTTTGATGAGGTTACGAAGAAAGTCGCCACAACAAGATCAATTTAGAATAATAGTGTGTTTGAATTGTTTTGTATATTAGCGCGAAAACTCTGTTCCTTATTTCATTCTGTCATCTCTTTTCTCAGTTTATTTGTATCTATCGCGTTT
>JAQGCP010001824.1:0-11534 GCA_034699885.1 Acrobeloides thornei | reverse complement strand
TGGAAACTTCAACAGAAAATCGACTACATCGTCTCGGACTGTAAGGCGAAATCTGGTGGTGCTATCTGTCAAACTGATTTTTCATAAATTGATATGCGTTTTTATCTATTTTTATGATTCAATAAAATTTTATGCAGTTCATATTTTGCAGAATTTTTCATCTGCCCCGCATCATAAGCACAAAAAAAAGAATATTTTTCCATAAAATTACTTCAAAAAAGTATTAGTTTTTGGAATCCTGTTGATTACTCCTCCCCTAGGGGAAGAGCTCCAAAATTTTTTCAACTTTTGGACCACGTTAAAGTGGCAGCAACTAAGTGAACTAGCTCCAAAAATTGAGATGTGTAAACGTGTTTATGGTGGTAACCAAGCAATCTTTCCTTTTGAACACATAATACAAAATCATTCGGTGCATCTCTCTATTTGATAAGAAAATTTATTGATTTTATTAACATTTTCACACTTAATATTTCTAAATGGGTTCTTTAAATTTTGATGATGAAATATTTTCTGATATGCCTCCAAGAGATTCGATTATTTTCAGTGCGAATGAAGAATACGCTTACAAAAAAGAAGATTTCCAACATTTGCAAGTTTTAGGGAGTGGTCAATTTTCTGTTAAAAAACGCTTTCATAGGCCTTCAAACAAGCATGTGGCTGTTAAAATAATCCCATTTCCAACCAGGAGAATTCGACAGAGTCTAATTGGAGCAGTAAGATTACGAGCAGAATTGGAAATGAACGCATTGCAAAAATATTTAGACGAGATTCGAATATTTCACCACATGTCTAGAAAAACTTCTACGATAGTCGAGTTTTATGGATGGACGATTAGTAGAGAATTTATCGAGATTTTTATGGAACCTATGAAAGTATCACTTAAGGATATGATCGAATATGCTCGATATAATATATGGTCTATTGATCAACTAGATGGACTTTTTAATATTGACGATTCTATTAGAGCAATCTTTTGGCCTGTTTTAAACGCTTTGCAAAGCTGCAAAGAAGAGCACATTTCACATGGCGATTTAAAGCCAGAAAATGTTTTAATCAATGAATATGGTCAGGTGAAGCTTAGCGATTTTGGAGAATCAAGCTTCTTAACGAAAGCTGACCAAAAACCTAAAGCTGCATCAATTGCCTATTGGTCACCAGAAAAATTTGAAAACATAAATTTGAAAACAGTTGAAAGTAGATCAGAAGAACGGATGAACATTTGGAGTATTGGCATCATAATAATGGAATTTTATTCGCGCGATAATCCAATCATGCGGTTAAGTGGGCTGATAGACTTAGAAGATTTTCCAAAAGTGCAACAGTTTATGAGATCGCATCAATTATATTTCGAGTTAGAAAACGTTGATAATCGTTTTAAGCTTTATGATGATTTGAGTGAAATCGTGCATCTATGCTTAGCTCCCTATGAACACCGAGCCGATTATAAAGAATTGATGCATAAATTAAATAGCTATCGTGATGAACCATTTTCTCAGCAAGATCAACAAAATCTTGCCTTAGAAATGTTCGATA
Source organism: Acrobeloides thornei (assembly GCA_034699885.1). Classification (NCBI taxonomy): domain Eukaryota; kingdom Metazoa; phylum Nematoda; class Chromadorea; order Rhabditida; family Cephalobidae; genus Acrobeloides; species Acrobeloides thornei. The sequence goes on along the minus strand of JAQGCP010001824.1, from coordinate 10,001 downwards.
CAATAAATCAAGTATGTATTCTATAATTTAAAAACTAACGGTACGCTGTGAATAAGGAATACCCTTTTTCAGGGTATTCAAAAAACTTATCTAGCTTATTAGACATGTCTAACCTTAAAGGACCAGTTCAGTAAGTTACAATCATATGGAAAATGATATATTCGGAAAGATCATGAATAATGGAGCATTTTTTGTTTTACGGCATGTTCTGAATTGTTATAGTTTTCGAGATAATTGCGTTTGAAATTTTAATTTGTACACATGTTTTCGTTGTAATACACAAACTAACCTTAATCCAATTTGAAAATTGTTTTGGGTTAATGAAACGAAAACATGAATCAGAATTTTCGTTTCAATAACCCAAAACAATGTCCAAATTGGATAATTTTGGTGTCATTTTATTCGTCTCATTTAGCTTTAAAAAATTGCTACAATATTCATTTTATGAAAATTTAAAAATCGATTAAAAATTCAAAAAAGTTTGTGTATTACAACGAAAACATGTATTCAAAATTTCAAACGCAATTTTCTCGAAAACTACAACGATTCAAAACATGCCATAAAAGAAAAAATGCTCCATTTTTCATGAACTTTCCGAATATCAATAAAAAATGGAAACTTTTTTCTGCTCCCGATAGTTTTATTGTCACACACTGTAAAAACTGATGAAAAAATTTGAAGTGAGATATAGCTTACCGATTCCCAGTCAGTGTAACATCTTTGTTTTCATCCTTTAATAGGAAAAAAGAATCGGTATAACCCCAGCCATTCCATTTTAAAATTTCATCACTAAAAAAAGTAAACTTTCAAAACTTGAGGCTAAAAGCCTACCGATAAGTTTTTGGGACTCCAAGTTCTTGGACCAAGTGTTGTGACATCTTGGCAGCGGCTCAATGAAACCGCACTTGTTCTTTTTCAATCGCCCCATTTTTGGGAGTGCTATCTTGCATGGAATTGATAAGAAAGGTCTGCGGCAATGACCAATAATCGATGTTATGCCCTAGTAAACTGTCTATCATTGCAAACGTTCACGTTGTGTTTTTGCTTGGGACAAAGAGCGACAACAACAAATACAGTCTAGTGGACTTTGTGTAGTAAGTGTAGTAAATGGAACGAAACGCAAAAAGAAATTCCATTCTTTCATAATAAAACTATAATATGGGAATTTTCGTTTTGTTGTTTCCACTCATCCAAACTGATCACAGCACAGAAAAGCGTAGGAAGAATGGGGAGTGCTGAAATTGTTTTTCCCCCGGTTATTCATCTTTTCCTACAAAAATTGGGCAAAAATTAACATGGTTAATTCAATTATCGTTTGATTAGTAAAATACTTTAATTGATTTTTTATGGTGGAATTGGTAAACGAATGGAATTGTTGACATGGAGACTGTCAAAAGAGGTTATAGAAGCCTTGAGGCTTTTTGTACGGCTGTAGTCGAATGGCGTAGCGCTTTCACTGTGCCTTATGTAATATTATTAAATGTTTGTTATTGGTAAGTTTGCATCAAAAAATATTTTTTTACAATAACATGGCATCAACAAATGCGTAAAAAAATCGGCAGTATAACTTTTCGTACAATTATGGTTCGTACGGATTTTTCGTACATTGTTCTGTACAATTATTTTTCATACGAACTTTTCGTACAGTACTTTTCGTACAGGCACTTTTCGTACGGGTACTTTTCGTACGAATTTTTCGTACAGGTACTTTTCGTACGAACTCGTAGTCGAAAAAGAGTTTTCAAGATTTTTTGAATGCGAGCAATCGATTCCTCGCATAGAAAAACCCTAGCAATTAAAAAAAATTTTTTGTCTAAAAGTACCTGTAGGAAAAGTTCGTACGAAAAGTACCTGTACGAAAAATTCGTACGAAAAATATTTGTACGAAAAGTGTCGTACGAAACGTGTGCTGTACGAAAGGTAACGTACGAAAAGTACCGTACGAAAAATAAGCATTAAAAAATATGCTCGGCCATTGGAGGGTTAAGGATTGAAACTGATTTAAAAATGCTGCTTTTTTAGGTCAACTGTGTTTTATGGAACACATGAAATTCACTTGAAATGTTTACTGGGTTTAGCTGGAATCATTTTCTTCTGGGATATCCTATTAACACCAACAGAAAATAGAAGTGTATTTTTTCAAATTTTACTATGGCCTATAAGAGATTTCTGGCGAGTATGTTTCATTTGGACATTTACATTTACAGGTTGGCGCGGATGAACCCGCCCAAAATTCAATTCGAAAAATTCGGAATATTTTGACCCCCAAAATGGAAATTTTGTCAAGGATGTTCTAGAATAATGATGTTCAAAGTGATCATGATGAGTGATCAGATAACGCATTTTGATGACAGTGATCACGATGTTTGTGATAACGTTATCACATGGAGTGATAACGTTACCCTCCCCAAATCTGGACCAAAATCACGACGCTGCTCATAAGTATATCCAGATGTTCTAGGAGCGTTCGGGGTTGCTCAGCGCGCTCGGATGTACTCAGAAGCGCTCGAAGGTACTCAGAAGCGCACCGCAGACGCGCGGTTCCTACAAGTAGTTATGAAAATTCATGAAAAACCTAGCCCGAATCCACGCCGACAGGCGCAGATTCGGGCCTCACATTTCTATATTTCAACACAAAAACAAACAACAATCTCAGCATACAATCCTCATCCTCTCTCCCTCCCCCTTCCTATCTTCCACGTCCTTCTTCCATCCCCAATTCCCCTCTCTTCCTCCTCGCTAAACCATCCTCCTCCCCAACACTCCATTTTACTCTCCATCCATCCCTTCCCTCCTCCATCGTTATCACATGGTGTGTTATCACAGTGCTAATGTTATCACATTAAGCCTATTATCACACGTACCCTCATTTATCATTTTGAACATCACTATTCTAGAAAGTTATTCCTAATAAAATTTCGCGACGACGAAATTCCCCCTCCCTGACGATTTTAAATGTAAAAAAACGTGTAGACATTTGCCTTTGTGCTGTGCCTGTTATCCACGAATGAGCTCAGGACACCAAGGGAAGACTATGCATTATGGTACGCCAGTGCTGCAAGTAAATTCACTGTAAAAAACCTCCAAAAAAAATCCCAAATCTAGTGTGTTGTCTCATCATCGGACCAGTCTACCGATACAATCGGATTACCGAGAGAACTATCCAATTGTTCGCCGATTTGGGGTCCCTCACCGCAAGATCCTTTAATCGGTTTATTGTGCAACCACTTATTAGGCTCTATGAAAACATCTCTTATATAGTGTTATTAAAATGGCTTCCTGGTAATCATATTTTTTGGGCATAGACTCGAATGAAACGAAAAGTTTGAAATGATCGAATGAAACGACATAATGGAAAAACCAATAAAATTTTTTACGAGTTTGAATTTGCCTGAATATTAACACGAAAACCCTGAATTTGATTTCGTTCGATTATGTCGTTTTATTTGTATCGTTTCATCCTTTCGTTTCATTTGAGTTCATTCGAGTCTATGCCTATTTGTTGCACACTGCTTTTGTTGTAATGCATTTGTTTGTAGGACTGGGGAAGTATTTGCGCAGCTTGATGTCCCGATTCGGTGGACTTATCGATTATTATGTTTTGCAATATGTACGCAAATTCTTCCACCGAACGGGAGAAATTTTAAAATATTGGGTTTATTTCTATTGGTGGACGGACCTTCGCGCTTGGGCTCATACAAGGATTTATCTCCCATTAGCGGATAAGTTGAAAATTGTCCAAGATTATTTGGTTTATATTGTCTATGGGCACTGGCTAAAGCCACTCGGGAGATATATTTTCAAGTATGAATTTGTTTAAACACATTACAGAGTGTATAAAAAATTTTTTATACCCAAATTCCGGTATAAAAAAATCGGAATTTGGGTGATTTTTTCATGTTTTTTCGACCCGAAAATTTTTTCAACAATGACCCTATTCGAGCTAATTTTATGCGGGGTAAAAAATGGTCAAAAATTGAAAAATCGCCAAAAACTGCATAAATTTACCCCCAGAAAATCTAAAAATTTTCGATTTTCGCTTCAATACACACACCCCGATTCCCTGATTCAGGATCAGGGAAGCGTAGGAAATGCGCGCAATTGATTCTCCGCATAAAATTATTAATAGGATCATTTTTGAAAAAAAGTCCGGGTCGAAAAACATGGAAAAAACCGCCCAAATTCCGTTTTTTTTCTATACACTCTGTAAATTTTTGTTGTAGGATATCGTTGGACATTTCTTACTATGTCATGGGCATCTTAAACCAATGTGCTATCGCAATCGGCAACTCGGTGGTCTGGCCAATTATTGTGTTTGCTGGGAAACAGCTGGAGAAAGGCTTTTGGATTTTCTATGACATTGCAATACAACCGGTTGTTGACATTCTACATCAAAAGTACAAGTTTCTGGAAGACCAGGTCTTCATTTATGTGTTGGGCCCGGTGTGCAAGAAAATCGTCGACAATGCACCGGAGAAGAATCCTTTTCGAAGTAAGGAGTTTAGGTACTAGGATGGAATTCACTTCACAATCGTTCAAACAGGGGATTTAGTTCACCGTAATTTCTTCACTGATTTTCTTCACGAAATTCGTTTCAATAATTTGTTGAGATCAGGCAACATTCCTTTCTTTTTGTATATCCGTGAAGAAAATCCGTGAGGCCGCGCTCATGCATGTCAAAAAAGTTGTCACAAAGTTACCAAAAATGTCTAACTTTGCCTGATTTTCAATAAAATCGTGTTTATTGAAGCGATTGGTCATGAAGCATAAAATCAGGCAACAAATTTTATGCTTCTCGACGAATAAAGTTTTATACTTCATGACCAATCGTTTCAATAAACACGATTTTATTGAAAATCAGGCAAACGTTAAACATGTTTGACAACTCTGATACCTTTTTTGACATGCTTGAACACAGCCTAAAGAAAATCCTTAAAATCGGTGAGGTGAATTCTATCCTAATACTGCAGTTGAACGCCAAGAATCGCATCAAAATAAAAAAAAGTTTAGTCGAGCCAGATGACAAGGACTATGAAGATTTCCTGCCACAAGATGAGGCTGAAGCAGCAGCAGAGAAATCCGATTCGGATTTGTCCGATCTATTGCCTGAGCATGGCCACGCTCTTGAAGGTACTATTGTATTTGAAAAATTTCAATTTTCATTGAAATCTGTTTTAGAAGACGAGAGATACCTGGCCAAAGGCTTGAACCATATTGCTATTTCCGACTCGGATTCAAGTGAAGACGAGTTTCATATTTATCCAAAACATCGTAGGAGGAGAAGAGAAATCAAATAAAAGGCATATGCATTTTTGAACAATTTTTGCTCAATTTCAAAGCCCTAGGGGACCAGTTCGCTCGAAAAAAGTTGCCATGTTTTGTATAACACATTCGCAAAGTTCGGATAAAACTAGTTTTATCAGACCGAACATGCTGGTCAGATAAAACGGTAACATATACAAAATTTGGCAACTTTTTCCGTGAGAACTGCTCCGTTAGGCTGCGTTCAAGCATGTCAAAAAAGTTGTCAAAAAGCTATCACAAAGTTGTCATAAGGTTGTCAAAAAGTTATCAAAAAAGCTGTCAAAAATGTCTAACTTTGTTTGATTTTTCAATTTGTTGCAACAAATTTGTTTATGCTTCTAGACCAATAAAATTTTGTGCTTCATAACCAATCGTTTCAATAAACACGATTTGATTGAAATTCAGGCCAAGTTAGACATTTCTGACAACTTTTTTGATAACTTTTTGACAACCTTATGACAACTTTGTGACTGCTTTTTGACAACTTTTTTGACATGCTTGAACAAAGCCTTAAGCAAAATGATCGTTATGCACTTGAATTTTTGCAATAAGAGCTTTAAATTTTTATTTGTCCTTATAATTTTTATGGCCTTTATCAGGGACTGGTCTAGGATCTAGAGACGTGGATGGGGCAAACCCCCAAAAAGGCTAATATTTTTAAAAGTTCTAGAAAAAATCACTTTGGAGTAAAACCAAACAATTATGTTTCATGATTGAAATGAACACATGCTTCTCGAAATCGGGGAGGAAAAGCAATTGCTTCTTATTGCCCCCCCCCCTCATAGAGCCGATCCTAGTCCTTATTAACGATTTCTTGCCTAGTAATTTCATTCTTTGATATTATGTTCATAGCTCATGTATATAGTCTAGTAGGTGTCATAATATTGGGTTGTTTCATAAGTAAAGTCTGCCCAAAAGTATATCGAAAATCGTCATTTCTCACTTGTTTTCGATGAAAGTTTTTTGTAGTGTGTAAGAATGTATGCTGAATACGATCCAATTGGTCTTTTTGAGAATAAATCATATTTTCGTGCCAATATACAGACATTTTTAAAAAATGGGACCTCAAAAATGAAGACCATAATCCCGAGGTCTAGGACAAAAAATAAGACCGACTGGATCGTATTCAACATACACTCTTACCTACTACTAAAAAAAATTTTCATCAAAAACGAGCGAAAAATGGCGATTTTCGATGTATTTTTTAGGCCGACATTACTTATGAAACAATCTAATTTTTTCTCTTGTTTTATTACTTACAACCAGTGTTCATTTTGTAGTGCATTTTTAACTACAAAATGAACATTGGGTACTACTTCGGATTAGCTGCCCCAAGTGACAGAGTACTGGAACCGGAAAATGTTTTCCTAAAATGACCACTATAGGAGTATATTTATGTGGGGAATCGATTGCGTGCATTCCCGGAGCGTGAAAATGCTTCGCTGATTCAAGAAAATCGATGTGTGTAAATTTTGAAATTTTTTTTTTGTTGAAAATTTTCATTCCACTTCAATATACAGACGATTTACCTGAATCAGGAAAGCATTTTCAGGGTTCGGGAATGCGCGCAATCGATTCCCTGCATAAAATTACCTCTATAGGGGTCATTTTTGAAATAAAATAAAAAATTTTCCGACCATGTCACTTAGGACAGCTAATCCGAAGTAGTACCGAACATTGCTGATAACATTAGTCTTACCGTGTGCGATTCGGTTGTTATGAATAGTCGGTGTGCCAAAATGCTAAATTCACTATGAAATTTTATGTAATGGAAATAAATTTTTTATTTAAAAACATTACCACAATTCACAATTTACAAATATGAAAACAGAATGTAACAAAACGATTTTAAATTTTAAGTAAATCGGGATGAAAATTTTCGACCCTGTTGGAATCGAGCCTGTGTCAATAACGTGAATGGCCAGCATCTTAGCTATTTGGCCATGCGTGCCCACCTCTTTGGAGGCCTCGCCATGACACGGAGTTTATAACAATAAAAAATTTTAAAATTGCATTGTTACATAAAAGTGACCCGTCATAGCAGAATAATGAAAAAAATAAGACGTTTACGGCTGCCTTATATACCGAAGGGTGAATCTGGCAGGGCGATCATTTGGATGGTAAATCACCAAGATTTGTGAGCCCTCAGACACCGTGTCTTCTTTTGGTCGATAACAGCAACTAAAATTTGTGTTGACCGTCTTTGTCGGCTTGGAAATTTACCTTCGGAATCCAGTGAGGCGAAAGTCGAGTTTGTGCTTGATTTCTACGTAAGATTGGCATCCATACGAACATGGAAATTCTCCATCAGTTAGGCGGAATCGAACCCGACTTCCAAATGGAGCCTTAATATGGGTTTAGCGTGTAAATATAGGGGAGGGGGGGGGGAAATTTTGCACATATGGGGGAAAAATATTTTCCCTATGTGCAAAATTTTCGCCCCCCACTCCTATAAGTTTATTTCGGTTCCAGAATAAAGGGTCCATAGTAGCAGCGGTTCTGGGATTTCATTTGGGGGGGGGGGAGGCAACATAGTCGATACTAGGATCCCATTTTGGGAGGGGGGATTCACGCCTCCCTTCGAAATTCAAGTTTCGAAACATCGAAAAGTCGTAAAAGAATTGACTCCGGAGAATTTAGATTGTCGTTGTTGTTTTCGAAATGTCAATTTTCAGTGAAGCAGTCGACATATGTGATAAGATTACCGTGATTCTCCAATAACAATGTACGTTACGTCCAGTTGGACTGCGAAGCGTAGTCCATTGATCATCCGCGACTAGCTCTCCTCCACAATCTAAATTTTGACAACTTTATATATAGTCTCGTCCATAAATGATCTATCGCGACGGAAGTGAAATTCTCTCGCGAAGACATAAACATGTTGAAGGTAGTGTAACAAAACCTTGAGAATTTTTTTTTGCATTTTTTTAGAGCAATTTATCTTCGTTTTTTTCAATGTATCTTTTTTTATTTGATTGATGATGGGTTAATGATGGAAAATTTAGACTGTCGTTATTGTTTATTTTAGCAGTGCCGCGAAACCGGTTGGTTGACTATGGATCGGCTGCGCATCGTTTCTGCTAGTCGTTGAAGAGAATCCAGGGAATTGATGAGCTATGAATCCTCACACAACCTCCAACTCATCCGAAGGTCAACAGAGGAACGAACACGATAAGGCGATAGTTGCCGATTACATGGCGTCTTTGGCTCAAAACAATTATTGCTCACTTACTGGATAGTTGAAGCTGGGTACAATGTAGGCCGCCAAGGCCTTCGGGACACCGGCACACTTTGCAATTGTTCGGGTCCGGATAACCGCCGAATTGGCATGGCAGAGGCGGGAACCTAGCACACGCATCTACAAAATTTGCAACGAATGTGAGCAAAAAAAGGATAAACTTGCGTGTGCAATAGATATCATTGATCAGCTTCGCATCCAGGAATGCCATTTTTTCGGTGCCCATCGTTGTCACATACATAAAAATTAGTTGTCACATACTTTGTCATATATAATTTAGGCTTACTTCAGATCTTTTGGGACAATGGTAAAGTCGGAGACTTTCACCGCATGTGCTACAGCGTTATAGTGCATCAAAGAGCCGTAATCGTAAGGTAGTCGACGATTGGAAATCTAAAACATGGGGAAAACAATTTATGAATGAATAGTCTTGGAGGACTTTTGATCCCTGTTGACCATGGATCGAAAAGGAGCCGGCTCCTGGGGCCTAGGTCCCTTTTTCGACCCCTAGTCAACACAACAAAAAAACTTATACATTTAATTGGTTGAGAACAAACCTGTCGAATACCAAAGACCTGTAGCATACTCCTAAAAGGCATAAAAGAAGTAGTCGCTTTCACTAGCACATTTTTCCAATTAATGCTGATATGATTCTTGCGGTCCGGTCTTTGGTGCGTGTGCCAGAAGCCCAGAGCATGTCCAGTTTCATGCGCAATCACATATCCCTAAAACTGTCGAAACTTTTTATGTGGATTTGTGTAATTTGCGTAGTTTTGAGAACAAATATTTATTTATTTGAATAACAGCACAAGTTAAGTCCATAAAGGCAAAACACGGGGATAATTTTCGCAGGTGATAATCCAACAGGTTTTCCAACGGCGCGCATCTTTATATGTGAATCTAATGGACAAAGAGTTTTGAATAAAGAATATTTTTTGATGGACTCAAAATTTTACCTCTGCACACTCGGATCCGATTATAATGTCTTGGAAACCACCATTCCTCCCAAGGTATTCGGTAAAACAGCTGTTTCCCTTCACTAGAACATAGCGGATTCCGTCTTGTGCTTGCATGTTTTCGCGAAATCTTAAACACGTTGACTCTTCCCACATTCGAATTCCGCGGCGTATGAGATTTTGAAAATTGGCTAAAAGCATACATGTACAGGGTACGGAAAAATTATTGGTGATTTTGTACAGGGTAAGAAGAAATTACGCGCACTTTTTTGCATGGAATTTTGCATGTGTTAATTTTTTTGCATTGGCGCTAAAAAGACTGAGATGGAAAACTTACAATCGCCACCCCAGATCTGAAATGGAATATCCCTGCTCGACCATTCATAGATAGTGCCGGCAATCACTTGCCGCTTGTGCCTATGCGAAGATGTCTTCGAAACAGCTTCGATGAAAGTGAACTCTGGATGCTTGTCCGAGCTCATGAACTCCAGCCCGGGCAATTT
>JAQGCP010001823.1:0-11536 GCA_034699885.1 Acrobeloides thornei | reverse complement strand
TGAGGTCAAAAATCGCATTTTTCACCCTTCTGCTTAGGGTTTGAGGACAAAATAACGCCGGAATCGTGTTCAGCGTCGAAAACTACCCCTAGAATGTTGGTTTCGGCGCTTTAAACCAAGCTAAAACTCGAGAAAACACAAGCGTCACGCAAAACCGGGTTACAGGATTTTACCGAACGTGAACATCCCTACCTAATACCAAAAAAATTTCTTTGTCGGATTTTCTCTGCTGGATGTTCTGACTGTTTAGCAGTATAATGATTTGGTTGTTTCGATGAAGACAGACCTAGTCCCATAGTCAGGAATAATACAATTATACAATAGAGTGTGGAAAGGATGAAGCGTCTACTCATATTGAAAAAATCGGTAAAATATCGAACCTTGAGAATGCACTACTTTTTAGTTTTATTTTTTCTTCTTATATATGGCATTCAAGAAAATTTTATGCATACTTTGACCCTAATAAGGATTATAGTGATAGATATCTTTCCAAATGATTACTACGTGGATTTTTCATAAGCTTTAAATGTTTTTGTGGCATTTCGAAAACAATTCCCAGAATGATTGTGCTATAAGCTAAGGGAAGAATGTAGTGAGCTTCTTTCTTAGAAATATAACGACAAAAAAATACAAAAAATACGTGTGCTTGCTTTCGAAGTTAATACTCTCAAAGAAATATTAATACAACTTCAAGAAAGCTACTATATTTTCATAATTTAAAAAAAAGGATTAATGTTGTCATGATTCAAGGTAAAAAATCAAAGTAATTTAATTTATGATTCATGTTATTAAAATGTCAAATAACACAAAAATATCTACTCACTCTCTTGTTATTAACATATGTTATTGTTGTAGTTCTGAGTTGAACAAATAACTTTATAAAGTGCGTTTCAAAACTATATGACACCCTCAAAAATGCCAAGTTAACTTGTTCCCAGGGGGTTGAACCCTAATTCATATATGGCCTGAAATCACATTCAAAAATATTAATTTTAGAAAAGAAATTACCGAAATACTCTTCGAAATGAAATTTTCAGGCTAGAACTACTTTTTTGGGCCGTTTCAAAACTATACGACATCCCCCCCCCCATTTTCATGAAAACATAACCGTAGATCAAAAACTTTGGAGATTTAGGATATTCTTACGCGACATTTGAGGACGGACATTTGAATTTTTTAAAATAAACATGTTGCTGCTTTATGCAGTTAAAAACGGCAACTCTTCCTATACGACTGAAAAATTCAGCGAAATTCGCTTTTTGAAATAATATTGTTTATTTTTACAAATTCAAATGTCCGTCCTCAAATGTCGCGTACTCAAGTGTCGCGTCCTCAAATGCCCATCCTCACCTGTCGCAGCGCCATATCCACCTAGGTTCGAACTTTCTAGATATCGTCTCTTAAAAACTTTCGATTAATAAAATTTTTTGGTCTTTGGTAACACAAATGAGCACAAAGTAATGAGCCTTTAGGACATTTGCTTTTTCGATGCAATTTTTTCCATCATAGGATATCATCTATGGAGATTCTATTGGCGTAGTCAATTTTATATCAAATTTTCAGGGTTTCGTTGTAATACACTATTTGAATAAAAACTATGGTTATTTTGATCAAAATTTAAAAAACTTGAAAATTTTTGAAAAAATCGCAAAATTCCTAATTTTTTTGACCACACAATATTTCTTTAAATACGCAAGAGATCGTTTTGTGGTACCCATTTTTCGGTGATCACATTGTCATATCCAGCAGAAGAAAACAGCTGTAAAATGACTTCTTTTTGCATAAAATGTGTCGTTCACACCCCGTCATTGTACGACTAGTTTTTTAGTCGTACAATGACGGGGTGTCGTGCAATTGGATCGGATTTTCGAAGACCCACTTGTACACGTATGATGGCTATTTTGGTAAAAATTAAAAAATATGAAAAAATCGACATAGGCTTTAATGGAAAGAAGAGGACGGAACGATGCGAATGAAACGACATAATGGAACGAAACCAAATTCAGGGTTTTCGTGTTAATATTCAGACAAATTCAAACCTGTTTCCGGACACCGTCTGAAAATGACATCGTTTCATTCGTTTTATTTGATCGTTTCATTTGTATTCGTTCCATCTGTCTTCGTTTCATTCGTATCGTTTCAAACCTTTCGTTTCACCTTTCGCCACCTTTCTCATTTATCGAAAGACTAATTAATTTTTCAAATATTTACACATTTACGATAAATTTTAATTGCATCTGGGGAGGACATGCTATTGATGTTCTTCAAGAATATTTTAGCAATTTTGATGCGGATGTAAGTAATCATTTGTGCACCACACAAAAAAGTAACCCTGATTTAGGAACATGTGTCAAAAAGTGCGTATTACTTTGCAAATGTGGATGAACATATTGATTTCCCTCGCCCAATTTCGCATAAAATTGTTTACATTGGGGGTATGGGAAAAGTTCTGTCTAAACCTCTCGATAAGGTAAATTATTGGTGCTTTAACACTCGGACGGCCGGGAAAATAAGTCTGTAAATTTGTATTTTTAGCTTTTATATACGCACTTACTTTCCTGAATCAGGATCTGGAAAGCATTTTCAAGCTTCAGAAATGCGCGCAATCGATTCCCCGCATAAAATTACCCTTATTTGAGTCATTTTTAGGATTTTTGAAAAAAAAATCTTGTCGAAAAACATGAAAAAATCGACCAAATTCCAGTTTTTTTATACATCCTGTAATGTGTAACGTAAATTGATCCAAGTTCAGAAATAAAATTTCGAATTCAGAATTCGAATCTAGAATCCAAATTCAGAATCCGAAATTCGGGTTCAGATTCAGAATTCGAGTCCAGAATCCGGATTTAGAATCCGAATTTAGAATCCGAATTCAGAATCCAGATTCAGAATCCGGAATTTGGATTCAGAATCTGGAATTTGGGGTTCAGATTCAGAATCCAAATTGAGAATGAGAATCCGAAATTCGGATTCAGAATCCGAATTCAGAATCCAGATTCATGATATTTTTAAAAATATAAAAATTTTGATTTTATAATTTTTGATAGGGAACCTGTTTCATATTTTAGGAACAAATTGCAATAGTGCATTATATCTAGCAAATGTTGATGAACATATTGATTTTCCACGGACGATTTCTCATAAAGTTGTTTACATGGGTGGCATAGGGAAAGTTCAAGCAAAACCATTAGAAAAGGTAGTATAACTTTTATATCCAGACCCCTAGATTTCAGGGATCCATTGCTTAGTTCCGGAACCAGAAGTCAGATCCCGGAACCGGAAGTTGGAACCGGAGATCAGAAGTAAAAACTTCCGGTTCCGATTTGGAAAATTTGCACTAAATTGGAATCGGAAGTAGGAAGTTTTTACTTTCTATCTCCGGTTTCAACTTCCGGTTCTGGGATCCAACTTCCGATTCCGGAACTAAGTAACGGACCCCAGGTTTCGGACCCAAACTGAAATGATTCTAGAATATTTGTATCAAAATAAATCTTGAATTTTAAATTCTTGAATTAGGGATTCTAATGAGACATCTTCCTCTAATCTTGATGAATACTAGCTAGCTTTTTTCTTCATACCTTGGAGAACAACGCTTTTATCAGAAATGATATAGTCCTAGATTTCCGAAAAATCTTAATAAATATCTTTTTGAAACAATGAATGAATAAAAATTGAATATTTTAGACATATGAAGATATCATAAAAAACTCTAAAAAGGGTGTTATATTGGTCTCATTTGGCACTATTGCTTTAAGAGTTGTGAAATATACCGAATTCGCTGCTCAATTCGGACCTGATCTCAACTTGGATATGCATGGAAGACATTTGAATTTTGTACAATTTTATTGCTTGGATATAATAATACCTGCTATCATTTTGGGTGTTATTGTTTCATATGTGCTATTGAAAATATTTAGGCTAGTTTTAAGTAAAATATTTGCTGTTGTAAATAGGGAAAGTAAATTGAAAGAAGACTAGATCATTATAAATTATTTTGTAAATAAATTTTTTTACGATAAATCTTTGCAGAAGTTCCAATTGTGTTTAAATGTCATAATTTTATGATAAGATTATCGCATGAACCGACAAGGAATTTAATGCTGAACAACTTTGCTAATTGAAGTTTACGTAAAAATTATTTTCTCCGATCCAAAATGCAAAATAAGTTTAAATTCATAAAGGGTTTTCGTTTCAATACACAAAAATTTAAACTTATTTTGCATTTTTGATCGGAGAAAATAATTTTTTACGTAAACTTTAATTAGCAAAGTTATTCAGCATAAAATTCCCTGTCGATTGATGCTATTTTTCACGATTTTAAATTCAAAAATTCAAAAAAGTTTGATTATTACAACGATAACATGTACATGAATTCATATTTTTAAATGCATTTATTTCGATGGGGAAAACGATTCAGATGATGCCGTAAAAACAAAAAATGCTCCATTTTTCATGATCTTTCCGAATATATCATTTTTTCATATGATTGTATCTGAGTGGCCTGGTCCTTTAAAGGCTTCTTTATGTCTTGAAGGTGCAGCGATTTCCATCGGAAAGTGGTGGGTAAGCTAAATGGTGCTTTTTCATAAAACTTATTTCGGTCTCAAAATCCCTTCCATTCGTCATTTGCGTATGAGCTAAAGCTCAAAAGATTCGATGTACAACACAAAACTTAATTCTATTGTTCTTTAATTTTGATCTTTAGTGCTCTTGACGACGAGGCGACAAAGATCCTCACGAAAATTATTTTAAACCATGCTGGACCATTCAAAAAACCATTCAAATCATTCAAAAAATAATTTTTCTTAGAATTTATATTATTGAAAGCGAACAGATGCTAGACTAAAAATATAAATATTTTAAACGCATTTCCAAGCAACTGGCATCCCTATGTCGTCAAGGTACAAAAATTTCTTAGAAAAAGTTATTTTTCATCATTTTTAACATGGTGTCTCCAAACAACTCTATCATCCTCAAAAATTGTACATTTTTATTTTGAACATAACTTTTGATAGACAATTCCATATGAGACGATTTCGGTGCTATTTGAAAGCTCATATCCTAAGCGTTTCAACGATTCCACAACCGTCCCATAAGCCTACTGTAAAGGGTCGCAACTTAAAATCCGGCTATGAAAAATCGATGTCCACAGCATGAAAGAGCATGGTTTAAAACCCCCAATGCCATATTTTATTTTACCTTCACTTAATGGAAATTTAGCTATATTGATAGCTAAAGGGGTTCGATTCATACATTTACAAGGGGGGCCGGATAATTCTATCTGATGCGTCGTGGTTTTCCAAACCATACATTAACAAGGAGGGGAGTATCGGCCATTTTTTGCGTTATGGGTCGTCAATTTTTCGATTTGACGACCTTTTTTTGGCCAACGTCAACATAACGCAAAATTCTCAAGTTTTGCGCCTAAACTTTTGCGTTATATCCAGCTTTATCATAACACGAAGCGCCGAAAAATTTTGCGTTAAGATCGACCCCCTTGCGTGATGTATAGGGAGGTATCATACCCGCCCCCTTGTGAATTAGTTGTAGGTCTCGGTAGCACAATGGTAGTGTTCTTGGACGGTAATCAGGAGGTCCGAGTTCGAATCCGAAAATTTTTGCCTAATTTAAAAGTTATAAAATGAACATGATCTTGGGTGAAAAAATGATCAAAAACAAAGTGTATTCGCAGTGAGCACATTTGATGAAAGATATCTCATCGCATCCAGGACGGTCACACGCTTCATTAATGTCACCAAAACAAAATTGCATTGGAGTGTCACATTCACCAATCTCTTCTTCCTAGAGAAAAGGGTTTTCGGATAAAATTTCGGAACTTCGGTGCACAACATTGTTTGAAGACGATGGAGTGTAATTGAAAAGTGTTTTCTCGTTGAAAAAGATCGATCTTCATTTCATTTAGACGAACAAAATAAGCCTAAGCCTAATTTTGGGTTCTAAATTTCGGACTTTCTAAATTTTAGGTTGTCTAAATTTTGATTTTCTAACTTTCGGGATTCTAAATTTCGGATGCTAATTCTTGGGCCGTAGTGCCTGGCATTATTATCATCATGACTATTATATATCACGTTTTAATTTTGCTTTTTAATTTTACTTTAATCGACTCAAGTTAGTTTTAAACTGTGTGCCATAAATAATTTTTCATACAATTAAAGGGTGTTCATCAACTTTCACAAACAATGATATTAAAGGAAACACCATTAAAACAAAATTAGGCCCAATTTCGAAATGCACTGATTTTTGTAAAGCTACATCCGGCTGTGTAGCTTTTAGCTGGATGTCGATTGAAGGTGGAACCTGCTATCTTAAATCTAAGACTAGTCCATTAATTCAAAAGCAGGATAGCTATGTTGGTATTATTATTCAAGGTAATTAACCCTCTACACTACGGATGTTATAATGCCCTCACAAAACGGGGCAAAACCCCTTTTTGTAATCTTTGCCCCTTGCCCAGCATTTTATAGTTTTGCCCCCTTTTTGAAATGCCTATATTTGGCATAAAATTAGCCAAAATTCGAAGGATTTTAGCAAATTTCGAACACTTCTATCTTATTTTTCAACAAAAATTTCTTATTTTGAATCAGGGTTGGGATTTCCTCGGATTTATCCAGATTTCCCAGGGGAATTCTGGCGAAATCTTTTTTTGGCTGGGGAAATCTTTTTTCCCAGAATTACTTGGTTTGAAAATTTTCTCTCCCTCAAACTTGCCTCGGTGGTGCAGTGAGAAAGCAGCGGCTTGTGGCCACAAGGTCACGGGTTCAAATCCCGCTTGGAGCCAAATTAGCTCCAAGCGAGATTCGAACCCGCGACCTTGTGGCCACGAATTTTTCCTCAGAATTCCCCCTTACTACTACTTAAAGGGGTGCGGTTTGTGGTCACTTCGTGAAAAGTGGGGTCCAAAATAGAAAATTAAAAAAAATGTTTAACAAGTGACCCCCTAGGGGTAATTTTATGCTGGGAATCAATTGCGCGCACTTGAAAACGTTTCCTTGACCCTTGAAAACGCTTCCTTGACTCTGATTCAGGGAAGGAATCGGTGTATTGAAGCGAAAATCAAACATTTTCAGATTTTTATGAGAAAACCGTCAGGGAATTTGGGGGCTTTAATCTTAGGGGGTTTGTTCTCAATAAGATAACCGACATTTCGGAAAAAATATCTATAAATTTTCTGCCAAAAATGAGATGTTTTTTCAAACTTAAGGATTCCATATTTTTCTTAAAACGACGATTCACGAAAAACCCATAATTATTGTTATGCAGGAGATCTTCTCCACAATCTACAAGACGAATTTTTTTAATTGGATTTAAAATAAAAAACTAGATAGGTTTGAAAGGAACGTGTATATGTTATTGAGCTGTAATATAAGTTGTTGCCGCCTAAAAAATATATCGAAAATCGGAATTTTTCGCTCGGTTTCGATGAAATTTTTTTCAGTAGTGGGTAAGAGTGTATGCTAAATACGATCCAATCGGTCTTTTGAGCGAAACTCATGTTTTTGTGTCAATATCCAGACTTTTTTGAAAAATTGGGGTCTCAAAGATGTACCCTACGTTTAAAATGTTGATATTTCGCTATAAAACTCGGTTTTTACGAAATTTTTGACGTTTTTACCCCTCTCTCTCCCTCAGTAGAGGTACTCCCTGAAGTCAAAACTTGATAATTCCATCGGATTCGAGTTTCCCATAGCCGAAAACCCCCCGAGTATCAAAAATGATCGAAAAATAAAAGTTGGCACAGACTTATTGCCGCTTGAAACATACATGTGGTCAAAATAAAAAAATTTCTTCAGATTCGTATTCCCCATGTCAGAAAACCTCTGGATACCGAAAATCACCCATTTGGTGAACTTGTTGAAAATTCGATCTTTTATTCCTTGGTCCCCCAAATGAACAAATCGAAATTTTTCTTTTTCGATGTTTTTACTAAAATCGATATCTCCCGGTCTCAGGATGAAAATAAAACAAAAATGATCAAAAATAGTTTTATTTCAAAAGTTATGAGCAAATATTAGCGTCCCAAAAATTTGGACCACCCTGTACTTCTGTATATTTATTTTTAAGCTTTGAAAAATGGTTTTTTCATCACATAAGACAAAATTTATAGCATGACAAAAGTCACTCAGTATTCGTATTCATATTCGTTTTTCGAATATGAATATGAATACGAATACAAATATGTATTCGTTTGCAATTTTTAATTCGAATATTTATTCGTATTCATTCCCAGTATTCATATTCAGAAAAACCTTGGATAGCAGGAAATTTTAGGCTCTCTTAGTGAGGAGGGGTCCAGATCTGAACACATATGGCCAAAGGGGGAGTCTCCCCCTAACCAATCCGGCAAAAAGGCCAAAAATAGAACCAACCCAGCATCGGAGCGGCCGGGTTGGTTCTTTTTTTTGGTCCTCAAAATTTTGAAAAATTTTCGAAAAAAAACATAAGGGGGGAAAATTTGAAAATTTTAGGGACCCAACCTAGTACCAGATCCCTCTCTCCCCCCTGTTTGTCCACCTATGAATCTGAGCCCCCTTTCATCTTCGTCTCCTCGAGACGGATAAAATTCTGTAATTGCTTTTTTCGGTATATTATTGAAAACATCTAATTTTTAAAATTATTTTTCGTTTTAAAAGCCCTTTTCGAAAGTCCGTGATCCGATTTTTTTACTTATCATGTGAAATAGGATATAAAAATCATGATAAAACATTTTAAAACGAGGATCCAAACCATGAAGTCAACGAAAATTTACCCACACCTTTTTTCACTCTCCTAGCTATAAAATAAGCATCTTAAGTGAAGTATTTTGGTTTTATTTCTTATGACAATGATTTAGATAAAAAAATACAATAAGCTAAAGTCGTTACATAACGGCCGACAAAATCAATACCAAACTAAGTGTTGTATTTAATTTTTTGAATTTTTGGAATGTCTTATTTGTCTTTTTTTCTCTATGTTTTTGCTTCTGTATTGGTTAGATTATTTTCGCAGAACTATCATGGAGTAGCATGGTATGAAGATACTTCCACAACTCACAATTGTTTGTGTTCTTTTAACGGCACTAATGGATCAAATGTGTATTATATGAATAGCACACAAAATCAAGTGGTTATAACACCAGTTATTTCAAACAGTTCCTTCAATTGTTCCAATTCTAAATGCATTGACTGTAAATGGGAGATTCATGTTGATTATGATCATCCTTCCTTAGATGTAATACAAATTTCTGAAGGAGGTCTAAGCTGTTACTTTGATTATATTGATAATAATTGCGCGAATTATAGTTTAATGATAACAAATTGCCAAGGGGGTATGATTTTCAACTATAATTCTTCAAATTATAATAATATTCAAAATATTGATATGGCCACTCAAGAAACGTCACTTTGCATATATTTTAATTCAAGCCAAAGCGGAGGTGTTTGTAATTATGCTTCCTTACTAGATTTTGCAATTTACTTTGACTACATAAGTGTGAATGATTGTGGATCATGTTGGCAATCAAATGAACTTGATTTAAATGCTATAAATTGGACATTGGTTCTACCTATAGATTATTCAGAACATGATACAATTTGCTTAAATGTACCTTGTGTTAATTGCACATGGCATATAAATATTAATTACACTAATCCGAATGATGTTGTCTTGTTAGAATATGGCCAAGATTTTCAGTTGTGCAATTCTCGATTAATAATAACGAACTGCAAGAATAATTTCCCGATAATTGATTCTTCTTCACCTGAGATAACAAATATAAATAGCATGGAATCTGGTAATTCCTACCCAAATATTTTTCTCATTCAAGAAAATGAACTATGCATAACTTTGAATACTACTGGCAGTGGAGCTATGTGCAGCTATTATCCAACAAATGGGAATTTTTGCTGGTTTCAATTAGAATTAGCTTACGTTTCCAATGTTTTTATGCTGGTAAGGATAGGTGGTCCCCCACCACCTCCACCAAAAAACGACCTTTTTTTTTAGCTTGAGGTAGTCTTCTGAACCCAATTTTTATGGACCACCTCATATGTTCGGCGGGGTCTATGTGTGATCACTCCTCAATTTTGGGTCTGTGCGTGGGTCAGGGGGGAGGCTCCCCCCCCCTTGCCGACCTATGCCCAATACCATTGTTTAGAGGGGGTAGGGTCAGTCAAAAATCGAATTCTTTAACTTAATTTATCGAAATCATTACTTCAGTTTACCTAAGTGAAGCTTTTTTGTTAAAGTATAAGCATTGCTCCCAAAAATACGAAAATAGTGTTGGCAAAGCAAGCTTTCATATAGTCAGTTCCAACTGGATGAGGGGAAAAGATGATACCAAATGGCGTAGTCGGTAGCGATTTGATCTTTTAAAATCAGTGATGCACGTACACGAAACGTACAAGTTTCGTGTACGTGCGCGTCTATGTTATTACACGTACACGAATGTCAAAATTTTAACGTGTACGTGAAGTACACAGCATATTCTATCGTGTACATGTACTACACGTACATGTTAAAATTTTGCCATTCGTGTACGTGCATCCATACGATTTTAAATTGCAATATCTTTTATTAGAAAAAATATTGGTGCTAGTTGACAATAGGTATCCAATAAAACTATAATAGAGGACGCATGTTTAACCGGCAGTACGACTGGGTGTTCGGGATGTTAGAAAGAGGTACCAATAAGATTAGGCTTTTTAATGTAGCCGATCGTACTGCTGCAACACTTTTGTCTATAATAGCTGACAATATAGAGGCCGGAAGTATCGTTATATCTGACAGCTGGTCCCTTCAGCAGCAGTACGACCACCGTTGGGTCAACCATCGCCTTTATTTTGCTGATCCAACGGACCGTCAAGTACACATATAAGGAATTGAAGCTACTTGGAGTGTGTTAAAGACTAGTCTGCGCCATTTGCTAGCGGCGGATATCTAAATAATTTCTGGATATCTAGACAAACTCCGAACTCCTTCCAACATATTTATATCAGTACATGTTTCGTAGGTTTCACGGGGGTAAGAAAATTTTCCAGCATATTTTGGATGAGATGAGTACCCAATACCCTGTATAGTTTTTTCGTTTTGGTCTTCGTCAGATTTGTTAATAAATTTGTTTGGATATACATAAAGTTTCATTGGATACATAAGTTTTAGTGGATACCTACTGTCGACTAGCACTCCCAATTCCACTGGGAATCGATTCCCCGCTCGGAAAACCCCAATGTATAAAGTAAAAAGACGAATCTGCTCTCACTTGAGGGAGATAAAACGATTTTTCCCTCGGGGAACCCCTCCCGTACCCCCAAAAATAGCATCATAGTAGGGAGTGAATTCCAATGCTCAAAATCAAAAATTCTCTATTTGTTTTTAGCTAAACTTTATCAAAACCCAAGGAGGGACACTTTTGGTTGGGGATTTTTTAGTGCTATATGGTCTTTTAATGGAACGGTGCACTCTCTAACAATTTTGAAGAACAGATTTTCGTGCCAATAATTAGATCTAATTGCAATTCAGGCAATTTTGTTGAATTTGT